>CAEFZY010023065.1:0-57149 GCA_903066815.1 Brachyrhaphis roseni | reverse complement strand
TATATATATATATATATAAATAAAATAAATATTCAATCACAGTTCTTTTTCTTTGCTCTTCACAAACTAAAGGAATGATAAATCATTCCTTCCAATTTTAACCTTTCACAAAGTTTAGCACCCTAAACTTTGTGAAAGGTTTCCAGAGGGTTTTAGTTGAATAATAATAATGAAAAAAGACAAAACAAAGCAAAACAAACAAAAAAAAGGGGATGCCCTCTTTTACACGCATAAAAAGTATGTGATAAAAAGCCACAGACAACAACAGTGAAACTCTAAAGCAAGTCATTAAATAAAAGCTTTCACTTTACTCATGTAATGCAAATTTTGCACAACCGGTGACACTCTGACCTTGTGTTCATTACACATTGATTAAACATCTGTTTCTGTCTTCTACTGCGCCATCCTTGTACACCTGAATCTGTCAGGATGAATAAATTAATTCTCTCAGTACAAGTGATCCAGAACAACCTTTCATGAAAAAAAAAAATAGCTGTTATTGAAAGCAGAAACAGAAACACGCTTCTAGAGAAAAACACATCCACTAAGCACAAAGCAGCTTTTCAACTCAAGAAATCTTATTTATTATACTTCGTCTTTACATGGATTCAGTATAAAACTTTTGTTTGTTGTATTTTTAGCGCTGCTCATCTTACAAAATTAAGGTGAGACCTTGAGAGGATTGGCTATTGACATCACTTCAGAACATCTTCCCAGGCAAGCATAAAGGGCGGTGATCTTAGTGAAGAAAAGCGTTTTCAGTCGTCATGGCGGATAATGGAGGACATTGCTTGGCTGCATCTGCACCACCCACAAAAGGAAGAAAATGTTCTGCTCTGCTGCCAACAAAGCGTTGGAGGAATTCATGGAAGCAAGCTCAGCTTATTAAAGTATACACGTAGGTGAATGGTAAGATGCCAGCATGTTGTGTGGAGCAGTCTTAAAATATCAGGTACAGGGTTCAGATCACAATGTAGGCAGGTGCTTAGCTGCACTAAAACCTGAAGGGAAAGAAATATATATCTTCCACCCATAAAGACAGAACTGTGGACTGAAACAATCATTGTCCTTGCTCTTCATTACACAAATATGAAAGTTATAATGTTAATGCATGTAACAAAGTTTTGTGATATGTATTCAAAGCAGCATTTCATGAGCAAATGGAGTACATACATGAGCATTGGTACTGAGTGTGAACTGGTAACTCTTCTCAAATCTTCAAATCCACTTCTAGAGATGTTATTCTTAGCTGAAAAGCTCAATTCAGCAGAGAGGTATTGCTAAAACAATGTGTCATTTTACAGTACCTTACAAGGGTATTCAAACTGTCTGGCAATTTGTCTTTGTTAAATTGCTCAAACTCAGTCAGATCATGAGTAGCAATTTATGAGTCTTGTCACAAATTCTTAATTTGATGTGGATGTAGACATTTCCAGGGTTGGCCCCACACTTTGATCTGAACCATTTCATGATATCTGATTGAATGATCAGCGATATATCACTGAATGTAGCTACATAGTTACAGCTTGCTATGTTTGGCTGATTAAATGAACAGTTGACAGTAAGAATTTTGATTCTTGGATATTATTTTTTAGACCTCCACACAGCTTCACCGCTTGCTTGTCAGGAATGCTCACAGGTCTTCACTCTGCTGATCGTTCACTAATGTTCTCTAATGAACACTAATGTTCTTTACAGAACAGATGGATTTCCACTGAGGCTAAATTACACACAGGTGAAGCTTATTTACTACAGGCAGTTGCTCGCATTGGCTTTTTTAGAGGTATGAATGCCTAACGCTTGAGCAAAGTATTCATTTCTTTTGTTGTCTTGGATGCATGAACATAAATTACATCTTTGTGTTTAGTTTTTTTTAATGGAAAGTTATGTCTAATGTTTAGAACCCTTAATAATTATATCATCATAGAAAGTCTAGTTCAGTGTGGAGAAAAATATCCTTGGATTAAAACGCTTCCATCTACATTTTGTGGCTAAAAGTTCCAGTTTGGTTCCATCACAAGATAACATTTTCTCTCACAAGGTTCTGGGAGATTTTAGCTATGCTTAGATTTTTTTTTTTTTGTTGAGAAGAAAAGGCTTCTGTCTCCCAACTCTAAGTCCATGCATATAGAGAATACTGATGCCACATGCAGAACTCTGCAATTAACTATAAATTTATGCAGCTCCTTCAGGTGTGCCTTTAGCAGACTATCTGATCAGTTTCCATTTTGTGGAGAAAAGTGTTATTATTTCAGTGTTGTACAATTTTTTTTCTCTGGTTGTTGATGAATGTCTTAACTCTGCTATGCTATACGGTTAAGTTCAAAATTATTTACACACCTGTCTGATTTCAATTCATGATTACTTTTAATCAACTGAGATTGTTTCTGATAGAAAATGAAACAGCCCTCTCTCAAACAATGTAAAAGGAGCATCAGGTTTTTGATAATTTATCTATGATGAGGAGCTCACACTGTTTGGCACTTTGCCTTGTGTGAGCGTTATGAAAATTCTGAAATCTTCATTAAATAACCTATTAGGAAAACACAACTGAAGTTTGCTTTCTACATTTAGTTTCAGTTGTGCTCACGATCCATTGATATTTACATTCCACTGACTGGCATAACAAGTTAGAAGAAACTGGTCACACCTCAGTCAACACATTAAAATGTTTCTCTGGAGAAGACAGGTGCAATCTATTTCTGTTTGACTGATCAAAGCAAAACACCTATTACTGATGTTTTCATGATGGCAATTTATGACGGCATGTGAAAACCGACATAATGTGAAACTGATGGCTTATAGAAATAAGAGGACAGGAAATTGTTTAGTTGCTGCTGCTACTCAGACTGTCACAAAAGTGCATTTCTTGACTTCACAACTCAACATTTTTACATAACATTTGCTTGAGCTTGTGGTCATTTTTTTTGTTACATATTAAATGTTATAATCAGAATGAGGATAATGATTATTGCTTTTATTGTTACATTTTCCGTTGTTTACTCTCCATATACATCTCCACTGGTCGAGGTCCATTGCAGAAAGGTTGTCAGTCCAACACAGAGGCATAAAAGGAAAAAAAAAGTCATGTTGATTTTCATTAAGGCCTGCTGCTTTCAGTTTTGTCTACTAAGATTGTATCTCAACAAAAAATGACCTCTACATGTTGACATTAAGTTAAAAATGGCTCTGTAAAAGTGATTGCAAAGGCTGCCAAGACAGAACAAAATCATGCTGTTTATTAACATGAGATCACAAGAGCTTAGCTGCTCTTAGGACAAAATGACTTGGTCTTCCAACAAGACTGAGTGCAGGACAGAGACTGTGCACATATATGTATTTAATTTGTCCTGGCCAGAAATGTCATAATTAAAGTTGTTGTCACTGGTGTTAGGAATAGCAGGATATGTGGGAAGCTACTTCCTCTCTGTAATTCATGCCTCAGCTGCTTTAGTGTGACAGTTTGGAAGGACAAACTGCATTCAGCCATGTTTTTTTGTGTGTAAAGATTATGTACACAACAATTTCTGTGTCCGATTATTGTGACTCGAATCTGGAGCACTGTAACCTTTCGCTCCACTCTCTCTCTCTCTCTCTCTCTCTCTCTCTCTCTCTCTCTCTCTCTGTGAGAGAGAGTACATTTGGAATTATGGGAATTGGACTGACTTCAGAAACCGTCAGGGGATCCTCTGAGGAAACTTTCATTTTCAGAAATGATCAGGCAAGATAAAGTCACCACCCAAATATTTACCCAAGTAGAGAATTTCTTAGAATTGCATTCTTGTCAGTTATTCCACACATGAACACACACACACCCACACAGATGATTTATTTTGCACTGAATGAGATAGTAGGTATTCATAAAGTGTTGAGCAACATGATGGTGTGGCATCTGGTGAAATGTGTGGAGACTTTTAACATGAATCTAGTCCAAACATCTGGTTTAAAAGAGAGAATGTGAACAAATTTATCGTCAGAGTTAACCTTTATTTGGCAATGTATTAGATTATCATTTCATTCAAGAGTAAAGTTGTTTTCAGTTTTCTACTGTTAGTGTAAAATACTCTGGGTTGAGCAGATGCCAGTCATAAAAAAAAAGCATCTTGAATATTTGCTTTTCCAAAATGAGAGTATCAAAGGACTTCTGTTTCTCAAAATCTCAAATTATTCTATACATGCATCTTTATCTCTTCTTTTTACACTGACTGTCATGATGTGGTGTTGAGGTGGAGGTGAGGCAGACGCAGGAGACCCAGGTTAGCAGTAAATGAGATATTTAATTATGATTGACCAGGATAAACAGTCCACAAACCGTGGCAGCACTGCATAGCAGAACACAGGGGCTTAGCACAGGTAGCGCACGGCAAACGAATGGACACGACAACGGTTAGCCGAACATAGACGAGGACGACGAGGATCAAAGGATACGGATGGGATTAAATACAGAGGGAGGCAATCAAGGGAACAAGACACACCTGGGAACAATCAAGGGGAGACAGGACAACACGGAGAGCACAGAGACACAGAACTCGAAATAAATACACAGAAAACTCGGAATTAAACACAGAAAAACACAGATCCTGACACTGTTATTTATTTATTTTTAATTTTTTTTACAATTATAGTTAAGACCAACTTTACTAGTATGGCGGCCAGAAGGTCTTCCATCCTCAGACTTGGAAATCATCACCCAAGTTGATCAGCAGTTATTAAAAGGATTTGATTTCTGGATTGCCACTAAAAAATATTGTTACAGTTTGAAAAATTTGTAAATATTAGTTTTAGACATGACATTTTCAAATAAAGTACTAAAACTAAGCAATACCTTTTTTTCAATAGCTTACCTTTTTAAATAAGCTGGTTCCATTTTAATTCAGTTAGGTTTATTTATATGGTGTTAAATTACAACATGTGTCATCTAAACAAAACAAACACAACAAAAAAGACAAATGCCCATTTCATTTCCTGTAGGACACAAACTTAATGGTTGAATAAATATATTCTTAAGGCTATATCTGTTGTGTTACTATTTTATCCCCAACTGTCATCTTTACATGTCAAAATGCAACTGAAGTTAATGGGTATTAAGCTATTACGTGGAAGAAATAAGTATTTTAATGAACAAGGGTAAGAAGTATAAGCCTTCCAAGTAGTCTAGTTAATCATTGTTTTGCATGGAACAAGGCAAGTTCAGTTTGCCTTTTGGTAAAGTCACGGCTTAAGTATGAAGATGTATTTCTCCACAGGGAAAATCCCTGAACTTTTTGTTTTCCTGTAGTCCTCAAAGCATGACAACGAAGATTTCTTAAGAGTGTTTGCCCTGGGAGTGCGGAACGGTGTCAAAGGGTTATGAAGTTACAAACACGGCTTAACCGCAAAGGAAGCACAATGAAGAGGAACAGCATGGAGCTTGCTCCTTGAGGTAACCGGAGCCTGCTGCCTGCCCCTCACATCCGACGGCCCCTCCTTTGTCATAAGCTGCGGTGTCGGCCAACTCAGCCGGCCTGCACGCGTTTGGCTGATCCTCTAAAACCACCAGAATGCCCCTGCTCCTCCACACGCATGTGCACCCTGGGCGGATATGAGAGGATTTTTTTTTTTTTTTTTTAACAGAGAACCGCAGGCTATATTGTAAGGAGTGAGGAAAACAGATGAGTCAAGCATAGAGTCATCACACCTTCCTGTCTACTTTCCGGGATATTGTCGTTTAAATGATTTTCTTCATTGTGCGTGTCAGACCGGATTGGCTAAATAAGTGCTCTCAGTCCTCTGTTTTTCTTCTCCTTTGCCCTCTGATCACCTGCCTGCTTTCCCTTTTAAACCCAGCTTCAGTCCCTCAGTCCTCTCATTTTACAGAGTAAGTAACATGATGCAGCCGTCGGGCTCAGTAGGGCCTAAATAGACTCCAGTGAGAATTTAATAGTGTGACCATGATACATAACAAGTGTCTGCCCAGCAGGGTGACATCAGCAACGGGGAATCTGTTGGCATCCCGGCCCAGCTGCTCTTGGCATCGGGAGCAAGCGGCGATGCTTTTTCAGCAACGCTGTCAGACACAACACAGCGATCAGAAAACCAAGGGGTCTCAGGCAAAAATTGAGCTTGACAGCCTTGCTTAACTTTTCACTTAAAATAGTAAAATTTCCATGTAGAAGGTCTGGACGTGTGTAAAACCTCTTTGTAGTCCACATCTCCTGTAGAACGTATTGCTCCTGGCATGCCTGGGGTTTCAAGTGTCTGATGTTCAAAACTGCGCAGTGATGAACCACATTTGCAAGGGATCTTTCTTTGTGAAGCTGCAGGTTCTTTCTTCTTTGTTTCTGGATACAAATCACTTTCTCATCCTAATAGACTTGGGACAAAATAAACTCATATTCTTCTGTTTAGGTTACTTTTATTTTTCCAACTCTTGGTTTTGGCTAATAAGTATACAGTAGTTTTATCATTATTATTGTGGACCCAAATCCCCATAGGGACAAATTAAACTGTTCTCGTGAGATGAAAGTTGAGTGCAAGCTGTTTCAAAGAAACTTTCAAAAGCAGCATTACTTTAAGCTAATCAGTAACATCCACACAGGAGTCAGGGTGACTTATTTATTATACCTTGTAGTATAATAAGTCCATGGCTAAATTTGACATTTTTCTACAAAAGAAATTATTACTTAGATGAATTTATTTATTTTCTTTATTCCACGATATCTCTCTGACAGTATTTGTTATCATATACAATACATGCCACCTTAGTTAAAATGTTTTGGGCTTGTTTTTTGTGAAACTGATTAGTATTGTTATAACAGTTCTTCAATGTTATCTGGCAGCCCATTTCTACTTTTCACAAACTTAATAATATGTTAAAGAAAATAAGATGGGAAGAAGGTAAAACACTTTTACTTTCATCACACAGAAACACCTCCCCTCGTTCTCACACCCATTTGTTGCTGCTGTGCATTTGATACTGGACTGCAAAAAACTGAAATCACCTTTATTGACCTTTTTTTATGAAACAGAAACTGAAGGCCTTTATCTACTGGCCTTCAAATCACTGAGAGCGCATAATAAAAGAGAATATGCCCTCCTCTTACCTTCAACTCTGATGTGTTGTTGAGAGCAGGCAACACATACTCAAATTCATCAAATTTTGCAATTTGTTGTGTTTTGAAGATAAATGATCTAAAAACAAAATTGTGGGATGTATAAAATAAATTATTACACTGAAGCTCAGGAAGAAGTTGTAAGAGGTCATTAGTTTGAGGCCAACCCAGGGAAAGAATAATAATAAAAAAAATAGCAAAGTAACAATTACTGAATTCTTAAATGAACTATATAAAGTAAAAGAGTACTTTTTCACAAGTCCTACTGTTAACAAGGCGTGCAAGAAATTAAGACTAAAAAACAGCAGAAAGCTTCTAATTTACTATAAATTTGAGAAATAAGCAGAGTTCATCAACTTAAAGTCCTGAGTAATAAAAACAGAAGTCTTATTGTTATTACTCTGAAGTAATGGCAAAGAGATGCAGTATATGTCTTTAAAGCAGTTTCAGCTGTGGTGAGGAAGATGGTTTTGTGGTTAATAGAGGAACCACAAAACTGAATGAGATACATATTTTCATTTCGGTTTAGTAGCCGATTTAGCCTTAAATAACTTCCTCGTGTATTACTATGACCATACTGTTTCTTCAGTTGCAAAGAAGGTGAAGTGAGAGAAGACAGGAAAAGGATATGGAAATGGGGAGAGAATACGGGAGTCATTCAGGGCCGGAATAAGGAAAATGAGTAGCTAATTCACAGGAAAGAAGAGGGTAAAGGCCAGAAAGAGGAAGACGGAGGGTTATAATGGTTACTGACAGAGTGCTCTGACACTTCAATCTTTTTTTTATTTAACGTAAGTGAAGTCCAGTCAGCACCCTACTAACTAGAGGTTCTCAGCTTGACCTGTTCTCCATCCTTCTCTCTTCATCTTGCTCTCCTCCTTCTCACATTACCTTTTTGACCTTTCGCTCATTCAGCGGGTTCCTGTCGCCCTCTGCCACCCGCCCTCCTCTCCTGCGGGTTGACTTTGTGTAAACGAGGTCGCACAGATGCCGCACAACACACTCATCCATCGTAGCCTCTCAGTTGTCATGCAACAATGTCTGTGTTTCTGTCACCACCTCATCAATCAGGCCTCAGTGGTGCACCGATGTTAACTATCACAAAGGCCGATCATAGTTTGTGGCGCATCGCACAAACTCACTTGACTTCGTTGGAGTACCAAACTGTATTCTTGATGTTTTCAGGCTGATTCCAAAACACATACACACACATTTGTTGATTCCAGGTAATAACGCGCTCCCGTTTATGAGATCCGGTAAAGGCATGATTATATTTGCAACTGTTGGCGTGCGCACTTCCATGTCAGGGTGGAAACTACCCATTGTTGCTTCTCAGCAGGACAGGAAGCACCTTTCACAATAAACTCAACCTCCTTACACTAATGCATTGCATTACAAGCGCTACAGTACCTGACCACTGCACTCTGTTTGCCAATATATCAATCGAACACTAATGGATTCAGATGGTAGTAAAGAGATGCGGCTTTTGTAAATGTCTTTTGTTTACTATTTTTTACATTTCCCTGTAGTCTTTCTGTTCATAGCATATTGTTTACCATCCTGAAACAGAAATGAACCAATACCAGTATGACTGTTATTTCCCAAAGGCTTCTGGCACACAATGAATCTTGCTCATGAATTTTGGACAACCTGTAAGGAAATGCCTCCCAAGCTGTGAAAATATTCCCTTTGAGCCTCTCTCTCTCTCTCTGTCTCTCTAGGAAAGCTGAAAAACACCAAGAAGGTGAGTGCAAACCACATATTTAGACTCTGTGGAGCCAACCCTACAAGGGAAAATGAGATATTGTGTCCAGTTTGATTCCTCGGCTCAGAGTCACCAGTCGTCCCAGGAAGAGTGGGCAGTGAACTCCCAGTTTTCTCTCAGCATTCTAGCTCTTCAGTGACAATCGGCCCCAGGAATAGCAGCTATGTGAGCATGACTCTACATCACTATTTCAGGGCGTTCTGCTACTTGACATTGAGAGGCCCGGATTAGACGGCTTCACTACTGTAAAATGTGTGTGTGTCACACACATACAGTGCTGTGCAAAAGGCAGTTGTCACAGTGCAACTTTAAAAACCAAAAACCTCAGTGTCTTTCTTTTTTATTTCATGCGATAAAGCAGAATTCCCACGTTTACTTTGCAGCAATTTGTTTATCTTGTTTGCATTTTCCTTGTCTTGGAAAGTGTTTTCGAGTATCCTAAAAAGCACTTTATAAGTATAATTTGTTAGAACAGTATACCAAGCTTGGGACGTCTTATCTTCAATTGTCTGTAAAATAGGACATTCAAGACTTACAGTTTAAGTTTTGAATTACAGTATGCACTTCTTTCTGCTGGTCTATTGCATAAGATAGATAGATAACATGGTATGAAAAACATTGAAAGGTTGTGGATGAAATGTGACAGATTTCAAACAGGTTGAAGGGGGTATGAATTCTTTTGAGAAGTTCTATACAACCTGAAAGTACTGGCAATGACATATGTGCTTTTGTTTTCATGTGTTTTCAAAAGACCCAAAGCTTTTGGGCAATATTATTTTCCTGGAAAAAAACCAAGTCGAACTTCTATTTTTTGATTTCTCAACAGATGTTATGACGAAAGTTACATCTTAAATTAGGTGCCACACCCTTGGTTAGGCTGAACGTCTGCTTTCAGCTACAACAACCAGAGCAATCATTAGGGTTGAGTATCTTGTTTAATCACTAAACATAGAAAGCATGCAGTCAAACCAACAAACAGGCTTGAGTAGCATCAGCTGGTAAACATGTATGCTTTACAGTGAATTTTTTTGCCTTTAATGATTTGATTAACCCCAGCAAACCACACAGAGTCAGAGCTGAGGCATTCCCGCTCACACACAAAATTACACACACACAGTACCGGTGCAACAACATCCGTGTAGGAGATGACTTCAAGGGATGACTAAACTTTGGCTTCGTTTGAGTCCAGCTGGGTTTTTTTTTTTTTACAACCCTACCTCTGCTAAAAGCAGGCAAGCATAACAGCTACATAGGCTGCTGGTACTTGCCCTCTGCGGTCTTTCTGAACCGATTTGGCGCTCTGGGCCTCCTGATGTTACACTATGCATCTCTTTGAACACACCAGCTGTTTGCCTGTGTGAGTAATGAAGTGCACGAAGCTGCATAGTGAGCATCAGGTGTTCCCTGCTTTACACACCTTACATCTGTGCTGCAAAAGGTTAGCACTCTCACGAGGGGCTGCTTTTTTAATCAGAGAACATAACACATCAAGCAAAAGTTACACACAGAGTAAAATGAGCTGTTATTATAACCAAAGACCCTGCAGCTGGATTACTTTGAAAGTCCTTGACTTGCTTATGAGCTTTTAAAATGCTCACCTATAAAACTACAAATATATTAAGAAACCTATTTGAAACTATCAATAAAACAAGACGTAACAAAAACAACACTGGTTTACAGATGGTAACTGTAGACAATAGCAATGAAAGAAGAAGAAAAGTGCTGACCAGGGTAAGCACTGCTTACTCATACTTTTTTTATTAATTAAAAAGGTGATTTTTATCAATAAATCTTATATACTCTTCTGCAAGTGAGTCTGTAATAAACTAAGGACATCGTGGGCAGAGTTCTGATTGGTTGTGGTCATGATACCATGTTTTGGAGTTGGAGAAATAACTTCTGTTTTAACGATGTCAGAAAAGTTGTTGTCTTCAAGGGGACAAATCAGCTGCGGAAAAGTTTTAGTA
The DNA here is from genome assembly GCA_903066815.1 of Brachyrhaphis roseni. NCBI lineage: Eukaryota > Metazoa > Chordata > Actinopteri > Cyprinodontiformes > Poeciliidae > Brachyrhaphis > Brachyrhaphis roseni. Next base: position 46,326 of record CAEFZY010023065.1, on the reverse strand, counting down.
TACTTGAGGTAAATCTTTCAGTGAAACTGATGATGCTGTCAACAATGTAAACAAATTGATTTCAAGAAAGCCCCTCCCTTTACACAACATCTTAATGTCACTCTACAATTGTCTGACTGAAGCTAAACATAATAAACAGGGTCAGCTTTATAACTCTATATACAGCTTGAACTAATAATATTTGCCTTTTAAAGGCAGCAGGACATAATAGCCCTGTAGGCCAGGATGCAGGTGCTGTGGCGAATAAAGGTTGCAAATACGTCACAGCGAAAGGAAATAAAAATATTGTGTTTACTATAATTACAGGTCCTGAGCAGGACAAAAGAGCAAACCGATGGTATCTTCATACAGGCATTAATGTGTGGGCCAAGTCAGGAAACTGATAAAAGAGCAAAAGTAAAGTTGACCTCACTTTAAAGATGCGCTGAAAGCATGGAACATCTGAATCTGTTCATTTGTGAAATGAAGAGTAATATCAAGTGGTCAAATAGAAGGCAATTGGACTTTTTTTTTCTTGACATTTGGCCAAAAAAGCTGACATGTTGGCATTGTTAGGTAAAATGTTTGGATTGTCAAGTGGGAGCAGCCCAACAGTAACTGAATAGAGGGTGGGGCCAGTGACTCTTGTGACTTCAACGGATCCATTTGGGCGATTTCTCTGGCCACAACTTTACTGATCCTTCCAACCATGCAGCAGCTAAAAAAATCATTTTGGATAAGCGGTGAAACAACAAGAGGAATCCAGTTACCTTGTACTTAAGCAGCCATCATTGTCATATACTGAATGACTGAGGATTACACACCAACATAATGAAATGTAATAATGAGGAAACTCTCAAAATGTCAAGATATTTTTTTTTATTTTGCAATGAACAAATCAATCACAAATCATCACTTCAACAATGACAAATCAGAATTTGAAAGGGTTGAACACCTTAATTCTCTTTTTTTTTCTTGTTTTACTTTGGCAGCGTGACACTTTCTCCACTGATAAGACAAAAAAAACAATTGAACTTCTCTCCACACAGCCAGTTTTCATTTCAGTATTGATTCTGGATTCTGCTCTCATAAGGTAAGAGAAGAGTGTGGTATCTGTACAGTTGGTGGAGAAACTTGTAAAAACACACAAAAAAAAACTCTTTGCTGACCTTTTTTTTTTTTTAGAAAACAAAAGCCAAACACAGAAACTCCTTTACTTTCTGGCCTTCAAATCCCTGAGCCTGCAGGATAAAGTCGAGCTAAGGGAAGGAGACCTCTCTGATCTCCAACTCTGATGTGCCATTGGGCAAAAAGCCCCCAAATCACAATGGGGTCTCCTGGCTTTACATTCCAACTGAGTTCACCTGGTATGATAGAGTTGTTTATATTTTAACAAAAAACAAAGGTAAAAAATAATAATAATAATAATAAACAGAAATTACCCAAATAAACATTTTATTTGGAATTTAATAATTACAGTGCTTTGGATCACTTTGGGTTTGCCAGTATTGGATAAAGTTGGATACACAAAGAAAATTGTAAATAAAGGCAAAGAGCTTTTTGTTGATTTTGTTTTCTGCCTGTTTGTTTTATAAATAAATATTGTTCAATAGCAAATATAAAAAGAATTGTAACATTACAATTTTAAAAACTACGTGAGGGAATAATATCCCTATAAATACATTTAAATAAATAAATTAAACTTATAAATATAACGTTTACTGTACAGGAAAATAAAAGGTGTGCAGGAAAAATACAAAACATTTTCTCATGAGAGAAAAGAGTCCAAATTGAGCTATCCTTGCTGTTTAAAGTTTTCAGTTCCACTTGAAACGTTTTCTTTTCACACAGTCACGAAGCAGAGCAGAGTCTAAACATCATCCCTTCTTCTTGTTTTCTCCCTGCTGATCCCATCTTCAGTCCATCTTCTAAGCCGTTCTGTATGTCGCTTCCCGGAAGATGTCCCCTACTCTAGTGGACGCCTGTGGGGACACCAATCCGGTCGCCCACAGATGACCAGATATCGAACATCCACCTGAGCGCTCTCAGCTCCCATCTCCCATCTCCGCATACGTTCATGTTTCCTCCTGGACCTCCCGTTGCAGTACGCTTCTGTTTTTCCAGTTTGAGGTAGAATTTCTGCATTTATGCCTGATATGACAAAATAAATAAATAAATAAAAGGTTAATCTAATGAAGGTACAAAGGAGCTTTTAGGTAATGTCTGGGATAATAGGTCAGTTCTGAACCGCTCACCTCTATTTGTGGTTTCAGTTGTTGGACGCCAGCCCCAACTTCACCTTCTCCTCGCTCTCGACGTCATACGCTCCACGCTTGTGAAACCTGAAAATAATTTTAAAAAAGAAACAGTGGATTAGTTTTCTTTTGAAAACTTATTTCACTTTCTTTTTATTGTTCTTTATGGCATTTAATGTGTCCTTAACTCACCTTAGCATTAATAAGAGGCCGATGATGGTGAGGCAGACAGATGAAAGCACCACAGCTATCACTGCTAAAGCCGTGGTCCTGCTGTAGCCCTCCGATTTCTGGACAGGCAGCGTAAATAACTGGCACCTTTCGCCAGAGTAATTTGGATCGCAGCTGCAAGCATAACAGGTACTCAGTTAGTTAATGTTGCTGATCGTTATTTCCGCAGGTGATATCCAAGTGCTTGTAGAGCTTTGGTACTTACACACAGGACGGGGCACGGATTTCCCTCAGGTAATGGCAGGTGCCATGAATGCACAAGTCCTTGTACTTTTTCAGACATGGATTCCTCTTCCTTCCCTTGCCTTTCCCTTTCTTTGTTCCCTTTCCCCTTCTTTGGGTTTCTTCTGTGTTTTGGGGCTCCGGGAGGGATGATGGGTCTTTGGGTTTGCTTGACATGGCGACTAAACCAGTAAAGATGAAAAACAGAAAAAAATGAGTAAATTTCAGTCCTTCAAAGGCTGACATGTTGCTTCTAGAGTGAGACTCGAGTTTGTTTCTTAATTTCTCACTGTCAAACAATCTCACTCCGGCTAATGAAAGGACTTTCAGTTTTATTGCCATGGTGACTTCACCAACAATGCAAAAATAAAAACCCTATCACATAAGTGCAGTCTTTACATGATTCCTAAAGACTCTAGCTTTTTGTATAGTTATTAATGATAAGGCTCGTTCAAAATACGAAAAGCGCCTGAACTTTGCTCAACATGGCAACTGAACCGACAAAGCCAAAAAAGCATTCAAAGCTAAATCTGGACTCAACAGTGTTGCCATTTCTGTTGATGTCTATTGAACCTTTATTCCAACACAGCTAGTTATAACTATGTAATAACACAGTGATCTAGTCAGACAGTACATGAGGATGTCCAGTGTTAGAGAGCAAATAAAGGCATACACCTTAATAAAGACACTTGTTTTTAGAAGCAAAGACTAAAACATTGACTACACAGTCTGCTCAGCTACTTTCATGGCCAAGTTTCATTCAAAGAGCTACTCAGAGTTTGGTAAGTTGGGTCATTAAATGGCATGCAGACAGAAAATACTGAAGGGTTTCAGAAAGTAACTCAAGCTCCTGCCTTACCTCGTGGCAGATCCATGTCATAGTCTCCAGACATTTCGTAGTCAGACTCATCATCGTAGTAATATCCATCATCATCATCCTCCTCTTCCTTGCCTTCCTGGCCATGCTGCACTGTTGTGGCACCTGTGCGCTCCTCAGCTCTCCGGTCCCTGGTTGTGTCTAACAGGTTGAAGACAGACGTGTGTCGCTGCCTGTCGCCCTCATGCCGGTCGACTGCAGCCCCACTGGCCAGTCTGGACACAACTGGAGGAGAGAGGGACAAAAAAAAAAGAGAGAGAATTTGAGTTCCAGAAGCAGAAGCTACTTCTCTGAGTGTAGATGTAATGAACTGAATTCCACCTGGGCAGCGATTGCTGGGCAAGTTGAGACATGTTGCACACAAGCAAGCTCCAGGTGGGATTGGGAGGGGATTTTAGTTGCACTACTAATCCATGTTTGGTCACGAGTAAATAGCTTATTTGGGATTTGCTCCAAAGCACTAAAGCAAGCTAAAAATCAATGTTACGTACTTGTGTGGTTTGGGAACAAAATGTAGCCAAAAGGCAAGACCCAAACATGCACACCCCCAGATTTCATGGACAGACTCTTAGCTAATGTCATGGCAAGAATATGAGTTAAAAATAAATGTATCCAGTTACATAAAGCTTCATCTAAAATAGACAGATGACCCCATTAACTCCAGAACAGCATGACAGAGAACAACGATTTAAGATTTTTATTTTTTAATTTAAAAAAATTAGATACTTAGATGATTTGATTTTTGTTTTTAAAAAGATCCACCAATACTTAGGGCTTCGGGGGAGACAGAGATAAACAAACAAACAGTGTTGTATTTGTACGACGCGCATTCAACACTCACCCAAGCTGTGAACAAGCAGGAGCACAACGGGGAAAATCCTCATGGTGTCAAATATTCCAACAAAAATGAAAATGAGCGGCGCGTTTAGATTTGTTGTATTCCAGTAAATATCCTTTGTTCTCCAACTTTTCCCCCGTGGATGTCTTTTTCCTTTTTCTTTTGCTTTCTTTTTTTTTTTTTTTTTTTTGTCTATTGAGGTTAATTCCGCCTGTTCGGGAGCTCTAGATGTGATTCGGAGGTCGGAGCGGCTCGGCTGTACAGGGCAGGACTGAGGCTCGGTGGTAATAAGGGCTGCTGTGCGCAACTCCTCCTCTTCCTCCTGCTGATGCAGTCAACCCACACTCAGAGGGATTTCGCTTAGACCCTAGTGGTTCTTATTCTGCCAGGGCGTGGACATGGGTGTCCTCCCGGACGTTAGTAATACTTTGCCATATATGATAGATATAACAAAAAAATAAATAAAAATGTTTAGCAATAGGGGTGGGGTGTGGGGTTATGTTTATAAAACCAGACTATTCTTCATAACTGTAATGTTTATAATACACGTATCTTGTAAAAACCTACATGTAAAGAAATAGGGGGCAAAAGACACAGCGTGGTGGCGCCGCTTTTTGGTAAATCTTTGAACTGCACCAAACTTGTTCTGAAACAGAAGTGCCATTGAATTTACTCTGTTTCCTCAGTATACATTTCCACGAGTAGATTACGCTGCTTAAAGCAGCACAATCCGAGTCGTTAATACAGATGTTGGAGGAGGTCAACTGGTTCAGATTCAAATAGCTGAACACAAGTCATCAAATCCTGGGTTGCCTCTATGGATGGCCTACATATTGTTGCCCATGTAGAAGATATACAGCGCATACCAAAGCATGTTTCATGGGACTCCAAAGACAGCATGCCTCAAGTCGACCAAGGAACCCGACCCAGGTAGTATTCATTCATTCATTCATTCATTCATTCATTCATTCATTCATTCATGAACTGTTGCCTTTTGCAACAGTGATGGGTAGTGTTTATATAGTTTTCATATAATTAAACTGTTTTTTGGAGCATATTTTTATGCGGTTTTGAAACTTTAAAATATTGCAACACATTGCCACCAGCTCTTGAGTTGGATAGAAAAAAAAAATTCCTATCTGTATAAATTGGGGATTTTTTTTGTCCAGGAGGTGGCGGTAATGGGTCATAAAGAATTATTCGTTCGTCGCCCATGAGTAAATAGAAGAAGAGTTCACTTCTTACAGCGCGCGGGATTGAGCTGAAAATGGTCACGTGAGTTCACGTGGAAAAAGAAGAGGAGGGGGGGAAACAAACATGGCCGACCAAACATTGGAGGTAAACACAGCTGTTGAGGATCACGAAGAAAAACCAGAGCCAGGCGAACAGGAAGTATCGGGTCCGACGACCGACGATGAACCCACCGGTAGTCAGTGTCGGGACCCAGCCGAGAACACTCACCCGGCCGCGGCGGAGAGCAGCTGGTCGGCTCCGATCCTGTCTCTGGCTCGGAAGGCCACGGAGACGATCAGCAGCGGAATGAGCTACGCGGCCGCCCCAAGAAAAGCCTCCCAGGATTCCGCTGTGGCTTCTGCAAGCGAGAAGGAGGCAGAAAATGATCTGAACGGCACTTCAGAAAAGCTCCCCGGTAGGTCGCAACTATTTCCAACTTTATTCAGGCTACTTTCTTCCAAGTTGCAAACACTTAAAAAGACTGCTACTTCCTCTTTAGTTTCTGTCAGCTGTCACAACACATGACTCTGTGGGCATGAAATGTAGCTTGAGATTTGATGATATGCAGTTCTGTCAAGAAGTTTGTGCTTGTTATGGTGAAGTCACGCCTGTCTTACTGATGCAAAGTTTTTTATTTTACATTTTTACAGTTGCCCCCACTAAAGACCCGATGGCCATAGAGAGATCCAACCTCCTCAGCATGATGAAGTTAAGCGTCAAAGTTTTGATCCAGGCCTCTTTGAGCCTGGGCAGGACTCTCGACTCGGAGTACCCTCCTCTTCAGCAGTTTTTCCTGGTCCTTGAACACTGCCTCAAACACGGCCTTAAAGGTGAGCTGTCTGGTCGACGGACACAAGCATTATTTTCTGTGAGGACAGAGTTAAGGTTGGCATGAGTGGCTTTTATACTCCGTGTTCTTTCAGCCAAGAAGTCCTTTATTGGTCAGAATAAGTCCATATGGGGGCCTCTGGAGCTTGTTGAGAAGTTGTGTCCAGAGTCTGCCAACATTGCCACAAGTGCCAGAGACCTGCCTGGCATTAGGTATGTTGTGCAGGGTTCCTGCTCTCTTCACAGCCTGGACAAGTATGGAATATCCTGGAGAATGATGGAAAAGGAACATGAATTTAGAAGAGATACCATTGCCAAATTGTATATATATCTGTTTTGTCTTTCTAACCATCTATCTGTTCTACTATTGGTCCATGTGTCCATCTGTGTTTCTGTTTTTCTTTCCATCAAACCAGCAGTCTCTATCCTCTCCTCTACTCATTCATCCATTAATCTCTGTTGTAAATTGATTAATCTGGAATCTGACTCTGGAGAGGTTGTGAATTTTGACATAAATGTGTAGAAACTATTGATGAACCGATATGCTTTTTTCACTTCCGATATCGATACAGATATCCGAGGCGTAGTATCGGCTGACTCCGATACAGAAGAACGTCACAGAATTTACTTAAAACGTTCTCTTTTTTTTTAAACACAGATATAAATGTACTGAATTACACATTTGATAACGCTGCAGCACTACAGCACACTTTAGTACACCAATAGCTCACAAGCTCGGTGAAACTTATAAAAAAAATCACAACTTAAATTTTTTCAGTCAGTGCAATTAGGAGTATAGCAGCCAATGTAAAATAAATGATAGATACTGAAACTGACAAAAACAACAGGTTGACTATTTTGTCAAACATGTACAAATAAAATGCAACAAATCTTCTTTCAAATGGTTCAGAAAGCTCAATTCTGAATATAATGTGAAACAAGCAATAGAGCTTGATGTTGCTCAGAGCACAAAGCGTAGAGTTAGACCGAATAGATCCGCCCTTATGGATCAACCATGTCACCATTACCAGAACTAGAATTTGTTTTCAACATTGGGATTGGTACAGATATTAATATCGTATTGGTTTATCTCTAGTTGAAACACTGGTAGCTACAAAAAAAATCAAGAACCCTTTTTACCTGTATAGTTGTGTTCATGTTCTCCTGCTCTTCCCCAGAACGGGTTTAGGGCGGGCTCGGGCCTGGCTGCATTTGGCGCTCATGCAGAAGAAAGTAGCCGACTACTTGAAGACCCTGTTGGACCGCAAGGACCTCCTGAGGTTTGTAAAGTCAAGAAGGAAGAATTTATGCTGCAGGATGAAAAGCGAGCACAAAAGTGTCATTTTGTGTATATTTCAATCCCCTAGTGAGTTTTACGACGCCGGCGCTTTGATGCTGGAGGACGAAGGCGCAGTGATGGGAGGGCTGCTCGTTGGCCTGAATGTCATTGACGCTAATCTGTGCATTAAAGGGGAGGATCTTGACTCTCAGGTCAGTACCCAGTAAAAAGCTGTTCAGACTCCAGTTTGTATCTAAATAAGTTGATGTTATCTCTCCTCCACTTTAAGGTGGCAGTCATTGACTTCTCCCTCTACCTGAAAGATGCGACCAGCAGCGAGACGCCAAAGGAGTGAGTGGATTTTACTTGGTCAATGCGACTAAAGCTTGACAAAAATGTTACGTGATCAAAAGTCGATTCCTTTCCAATGTTTCTTTTTCTCTCAGTGATGGAAAGATGACAGCCATTCTAGACCAGAAGCACTACATCGAAGAGCTGAATCGGCACTTGAGCGGCACCGTCACCGACCTGCAGGCGAAGATGGACTCTCTGGAAAAGACCAACAGCAAGCTCATGGAGGAGGTTACTGGCATTTTACATCACTGTTAGATCTCCGTGTACTTATTTGACCAACTCTAAGTGCAATAAATACTTCTGCTCTTCTTAGCTGACAGCAGCAACAGACAGAATCAACTCTCTGCAGGGGGAACAGGAACAGCTCAGGCAGGAGAATGATTCCATCCTGCTGACGAGCCAGAAGAAGGAAGAGGTTTGAAACTATAAGAGACTGGAAGCTTCGTAAAATTTAAACAAGGCTACAGAATATAACCCTGTTTTTGTTGTTGTTCTCAGGCAGTGCTTCAGGACAGTCAGGTGGAGCTGGAGACATACAAACAGACTCGACAGGGTTTGGATGAGATGTACAATGTGGTATGGAAGCAATACAAAGAAGAAAAGCGAATTCGCCAGGTTTGTTACTGCATTATTGCAATGAATGACTGAGGCATTCAAACACATGAATATGCTTTGATAGCCATTCCTTTGCAACTGTGACTGTAATCTGGACTTCATTTGTTTTTTTTTCTACTATTGTCCTTCCTCAAACATGCATCCCTTATCAGGGTGACATGCAGTGTTAAGTTTTCTGCCACTCATAGGAATAAAGGAACATTTCAGATTTCGTCTTATTTGAACAGAACACTTTCTTCCACATGTTTGATGAGTCCACTACATGGCTCTTGCCAAACAAAAAGGCCAGATTGGGCGAATGCACGACTAATATTTGTCTCGTCTGCCTGGTTCCCTGTGGAGTTATCATAGGCCTTTTTGCTACATACATTCATTCTTAACATTTTTAGTCCTAAACTATATTTGACTCCTGATGCTTGGGTTTAAATATGCGGATGCCAGGAGTTGGAGCGTGAGCTGGAGCTCCAGGTGGGCCTAAAGAAGGAGATGGAGGTGGCCATGAAGCTACTGGAGAAGGACATCCACGAGAAGCAGGACACTCTGGCAGCCTTACGGCTCCAGCTCGACCAGGTCAAGACTCTTAACCTGCAGATGTTCCACAAAGCAGAGGTGGGAGAGGTCGTGTGTGCTGTGTTTCACCCCACCCACCACACAGTGCACGCATTTGAACAAGCTGGTTGGTCTCGTAGGACTCGGGGCGGCAAGCGGAGAAAAAGCAGGCCGAGGCGGTGCAGCTGGAGCAGAGGATAAACGAGATGGAGAAGGCTACGGTGGAACTAGAGGAGCGGTATGCCGGTGGGATTTGCTTGTGTTGCTTGCTAGAATGCTCTGGGTCAGTTAATTTGCCTGCTTGACATTTCAGACTGCAGAAATCGGAGCAGCAGAGTCGACAAACCGACCAGTCAGACAAAGACATGAGGGTGGAGCTGGAAGCAAAAGTCGATGCTTTCCAGAAACAGCTAAAGGACCTGGACACGTTAAGGTTAGCACACACGCAGAGGCTATAACATGTGCAGAGCCAAAAAAAAAAAAACTGATACGAATGTTAAGGTTTTTTAGACTGAAACCTTTTAGGAGGTAAATGGAATTAATTTAAATGCTGATTTGAAGCACATAATTAATGTGCGACTCTTTTCTTACACAGAACGGGGTTAGAGAATGAGCTGCGTGCAGAGAGAGAACAGAGACAAAGCTTGCAGAAAGCTCTGCAACGGGAACAGGACAACAGTACCGAACTCCGCACCCAGTTGCAGCAGCTACAGGGCCTCCACACGGTCAGTTCACAGAACAAACACAGGTTCATCTCTAGAAATTAGTATATTTACTTGAGGTGAATTCACTCCAGGAATTCAGTTAATAATTCATTTGTGTTCCTGGTGCAGGAGCTGCAGGATTTGAAGACGGAGAAAAAGCAGCTGCAGCAGAGGTGTGAACAGCAGGAGCAGACACTACAGGAAATGGGCCTGCATCTAAGCCAGTAAGTACCTGCATATAAATATATTGAGTCCCTCCCCCCCTTACGTAAATCCAAATTGTTTTTCTTCACAAAACATTTCTGATTCTGCCCTCATTCCTATCAAAGGTCTAAACTCAAGATGGAGGACTTTAAGGAAGTTAACAAAGCCCTGAAGGTAACATATTGATGAGCAAGTAACGGTGCTGGAAGAGGGAAGATGCTAACTTTTAAACCCACATTCACAGGGCCACGCATGGATGAAAGACGATGAAGCCACACAATGCAAGCAATGCCAGAAGGAGTTCTCCATCTCACGTAGAAAGGTTGGCTTTTCCACGCAATTTTTTTTAACCCTTTTTTTCTGATATGTACCATGACAGATTTCAATCTAAGGTCTCTGCTTGCAGCACCACTGCAGAAACTGCGGCGACATCTACTGCAACACTTGTTCAAGTAACGAGCTAGCCTTACCGTCCTACCCTCGGCCCGTGAGAGTGTGCGACGTGTGTCACTCGCTCTTGCTGCAGAGAAGTTCCTCAACAGCTTCCTGACAGAAACATTTAGAACTTCACAAGTTTCTACAGAGACTTCCTAACACTGGAGAAACCCAACCACTGAAGTTAGGAGCGTACAATACTAATTATAACCGGGTTTGGAGTTTCATTGTTGTTCAACTTGAATTTCAGGTGCATTTACTTGTCTGTATTAAACAATGGGTGACATTTTTTAAAAACACCGATACGATGAACTAAAGATTGCAATGACTGTTGACTAAAAAGGTTTTAAATGTTTCATTAGCTGACGGAAAAACACTGAGTATTACACAAGATTAGAGATGCACCAATCAGTCCAAATCAGCCAGTTTTCCCTTGAGTTGCACTGATCGGCAGATCAAATGCATATGCTTTGGTGCATAAATGGAGATAATTAAACACTAAGAAAAACCTATAAAAAATCTCTCAATTTGTAGTTATTTTCCAAAATGTATTGGCTACAAACAAAGCCTGATTGTTGCACCTCTAGTAACTAGTCTTTTATAACAGAAAACTGGATGTATACTATGTAAAAATGATGAGTTTTGACGGGATTGCTGTTAGTTCATTTAACTTCAGTTGCCTCGGTACTGGATAAAAGTGTGTAAATAACTGTAGAATCTTAAATAATCAAACTTAAGAATGTATTAAATTGAAGCTTTGTAGATTGTCAACTTCAGCAAAAACCATTTGTATAATCTGAAAATTGACTTTTATAAATCAATTTGATAAACCAATAAAACCAGTTTTTCCAGATTTACTCTCATTAAGGTATTCCAGACTAGTTTATTCACTTTGTGCACAGAAAATACAAATAGCATTCAAAGCTGTAAAAACCTCCATGGTAGCAGATTTTAAATTTGCCATTCACGTAGCCCTCATCACAAAAAAAGTCCAATGAACAGTCATAACATTAGGAAACAAAACACCTGCACACCATGAAGTCAGATTTACATTTTTAACTGAAACACTTAAGAAGCAAAATGAGGTCAAACATCCAAAAATAACAGACAGGTTTTCTGCTCATGCATTCCTTGAATAATGTAAAATCCACCAGTACGGGAGAAGTTAGCCTTCAGAAACAGGCAGGTGTCTGGAGAACAAAATGTCACATTTCTGGACGACGGGACATTAACATGGTTTTTGTAATGAATCAGGTCTGGGAGGAATGGGGAAGACAACACTTCAGTTACACTTCTTGTGATGACAAATGATCACACTTCTCTTTGTAAATCACCCACTTAAAAAAAATACAAATCCCACCCCTCAGTACTTTCCAAAAGACAACCTCCCCTCATCATCCTATGTTTAACAAAGCTAGACATTTCCAGTCCTTCCAGCAAAATGCTGAGTTAAAAACATGAAATTAAGGGTTGAGAGTGAGAAAAAAAAACAAAACAGAAAAACTACATTCCCCATCCCCCACCGAGTCCATTCATTGAGCCTCTGCTTCCACCTCCACCACCGCCGTAGTAACTGCTTCCCATTCCGCCCTGGTTACCTAACAAGAGAGAGAATAAACACCATAGGACCCAAGAGTTCATTCATGTAGTCATGCACAACAAATCATGTTATACATCTGTTAAAATGGTTAATATGAAAAAAGGAACATATTAACCTTTTTTAATGTTAATATTAAAAACATTAATATTAACATTAATGTTTTTAATGTTAATATTACTGGTCACTGAATAGAAAACCAACACAACATAAACTGTGGGCTTTAATTTCTAGCCCAAGTAGCAGCACATAGAAGAAACATGTCTTTCTTCTAGACAGACATGTTTGGTTTTTTAAACCTTAAGGTAGTGTCTCTGCTATTAAAAGGTTTTACTAAATGAGTGTTAAAAAAAGCAACTCTCAAAAGAAAACAGTTGCTTTAATCTTTTTCAGCATAGCAATGCTTGATTTCCTTTTTGTTTATCAAATATTTCATTGTTCTTATAAGAGTACACTTAAGTTTACTTGAAGTTTTTTCAGTACGTAGCAGAAAAGTTACCATAATGCTGTGGCCCAAATGCAGGGTGTTAAAATAAATTTTAAGATGAGCAGTTCTCACTAAACATAAAACAAACTGTATAAAAAGAAAATAACCTTTCAAAACAAGAAAAGCAAAGATGGGAAACACAGCGAGAATGAAGTTTATCATTGAGCAGCTGCAGAGCTTTTTACAATTTTTTCTTTTGATTTTTATAAACATTTTTAATTGTGATTTACTAAAGCTCCTAGAAATTAAAGTCAAAGCAAAGGTAGAAGAAAAGTTAAAAGAGCTGACACTCACTATATTCACTATATCCGCCCATGTTTCCTTGGCTGCTGTACCCACCAGAGTACCCTGAGCTGAGCTGGCCACCACTGTAAGACGACTGGTTACCTGTGGAGGACAAACCATGACCGGCCTGAGGGAACACTCAAACAATACTTTTTTTCTTTTTTTACATAAAACCCTTATTTAAGAAATTGCTCTCCTCTGTTTAGGTTAACGCAATATTTTTTTTTATCACCAAAATAAAACATCTTAGTCATATCCAAATACAACATACCCATTTTTCTTAGCCACTTAAAATTGGGAAACAAGAAAAAAAATGGCATTTATATAATGCAAAATGTGTTTATCTTAGGGGAAGCGTAAAAATTAAGCAGTTTAAACATAAAATGTGTATTCCAATTAATTCTACTGGGACTTTCCTCATATGTTTTGTGAAAAAACAAAACAAAGGATGAATATGTTGGACCTGTGATGGGTGTAACGCTGCTTCAAATAACTGTAAGAAGGGTGCCTATAGGTGAGGGTGAGCTCCTACTCACTTTAGTCCATTCTTATGCTAAACCATTTTAATCACACAGTCCGATCGATAACCAGTCAGTCATTTCAATATCTAATAGCCCAATTAAAATCAACTACAAATAAAATAATTTAAAAAAGAAAACTGCATTTAAGTCTCTTTGGTAAAAGTTCCTTCATTATGAAATTTTTTTCTATAAAACAATATTTAAAAATGATAAATGTTATAATAGCTGGCAACCTTTGAATGGATTTATTTACTAAAAGAAATCAATTAAAGTCATACAATTTTTAAGTAATAAGATTTTACTGAAACTTGGTTTTTCTTAACCCTGACACTTACTCATGCCACCCATCATCTGACTACCGTAGGCTCCATTACTGCCCCCTGCTGTGGAGTTCAAGAACAGCTCTACATAGCGATGCTCTGCAGGGGAAACAAGTCATTATGATTGTGCAGACTTAAAAGGGAGGTTTGTTAAACGCAGTTATTTTAAAGTGAACCATAACAAACTCACGCATGTTGGCTTTATCTTTGGACATTGCTGCAACAGCATCTTCATGCGTTGCAAACTCTACATCTGCCTCCCCGGTTACTCTCCCATCGGGGCCGATCTCAATGTGGACCCGCACAGGATTCAACGGAGAGAAGAACTAAAAAAAAGGTAAGAAAAACCAAGCGTGTGCCGAGGAGATTCGTGATAAATTCCACAGAAAGTATGGCATGTAGGTGAGACGGTGAGGTATCTCTTACATTGTATATGTCCGTCTCTGTGGCTCTGTATGGCAGCCCCCTCATGTGGACGCAGTGACCTGTTGTGCTTTGAAAGGAAGAGCCGCCATCACCATACCGCCCATCAGACACACCTGAAAACACAGTCAGATTAACACATGGTCTTACATGGATTTTACAGCTTAATCTCATTAGTTACACCGTGCAGCACTGGCACACACAGATATACAAGTTACACACAATCATGGTGAAAAGAAAGTCCATACCCTTAAGACGTCTCAATTTTGGTTTCATCTTTTTTAATTAAAAAAAAAAACAACAAAACAAAACAAGATAGGCAGAGTGGTTTTCTACACTTAATGTTGGTTTAAAATAATTTCAAAATCTAGTAAATGCCAAATAATTTACAAAATGAGACTCTGATTTGATAGCAGGTGTAATTTTATATGTAATTGCACCCACCTCCTCCGTAGCCACCTCGACGCATTCTGTCATAGGAGCCTCCTCGGCCCATCATGTTGTAACCGCGTCCGCCCGAGGGCCGGTCGTAGGGACCCGGTCTCTGCATCCCCATCGGCTTCCTCTGGGGTTCGTAGTGGGTCCGCACCTCAGCGCGGCTGCTCTTGAATATCTCAATGTACCTAAGAGTATAGAGAGAAAACCCTTCAGGCACGGGGTAAGTGAATGAAACTGCATTGCTTAATACTGAGCTATGCAGATGCTGTTATGATGTATTCCATTGGTAGTAAAGCCTATGAGTACCTAACATTTAATTAAAAAAAAACAATAAAATGGTAATTGAGTTTAAGAAAGAAATATTTTCCAAATTAACAAGGGCCTTAGTAATTTTAAACTTTTCTTATGGTTATTTGAGGTAATTTAGAAATCTGATGCATACTGCAGTATACTCTTGGTCTTTACCATGACAGCCAGCATCCTGGTTTAGGAGAGTCAGAGAGAACTCCAGCCCTACTGAGCTGACCTCTAAGCATTGCCTATAACAGTGGGCTCTAGAGCCAAGTGTGTATTCTCCCTCTGATTTTACCACCGGGGAGACTCCTGACCATTTAAAACCTGGGCTCAAACAGTCTTTATCTTAAAATTTGTTACATTTTCCAATCAAGCTCTCAACTATTTTTTAATGAACCCCTAGCACTTATTCTCCCACTGAAAATCTTGAGTGTATGCAGAGTTTGATCCAGGATAGCAGTTTTTGTGTGTGTGTTCTAATTATTATTCATATTCTAGATGTAGTGTCAGTTTAGCATTTGGTTCAGATGTTGAATGTGCACACCATAAGAAAAGCAACTTATCCAGCCAGCCAACCAACCATCCCCACCTGTGCCCTATTCTTTCCTTGTGTTTCTTTAGAGCCTTTTCAGCTATATCCTGTGAAGCAAACTGCACGAAGGCCTCCCCCGTACTCCTCCCCTGGATGTCCACCGGCAATGTTATCCCATTTGGCACGATTTCCAACCCTTCAACCCAAGGACAGATAACCCCAGCAGGGGACATATTAAATCACATGCCCAATAACAGAGAGAACTTTCTCTAAAGAGAGATAGAAAATTTTACATCACACATACACCAGTTCAGTTTCAACTGGCCATTTAAAGGAGTCACATTTATTATACTCTGGGGGTAAAGTAGAAATGACAGGATAGAGTAAGCATATGAAAAAGAGAAGGGGTAAAGGGGAGTTGTGTGGGGAAAACCGAGGTAGTATTGGAGTGTGGGGGAAAAGAGAACAGGAGTTTGGTGGGTGATATGAGTAAAATTACGGTTTACCTGTGAGATACTATACAACAGTCTTATACTGCAAGTTAAGCAAACGGATTTAGGAGACGAAAGCAGGGAGAAATGTGAACAAAATGAAATTAAAATATGAGAGCGGTTTTATCAGTGAAAAGTAGAGATGCACCGAGAATTCGCCGGGCGATTTTCAGTAAACCTGCTGGTTGGAAACTCAAACTAACTCTAACAAAAGCTCTTCAACACTGTAGCTTCTAAGAGAAAAAACCTAAATAAGCTGTTTTCAGTGGATATGGGGTGTTTAAAAATGAAGGCAGAGAAAGCAGAGAAGCCATTTAAAAAAGGAACTACTTTCTACAGATCTCCGTCGACTGTTCACTCAGGCTACAACAGAAAGCTAGACGTTATAGAGTGCTGGGTATTATTCGCTGTACTGGACTTTGCCGGATACAAAAGAGGAACCGTCCATTTTAACCCGCATTCTGGATGTTTTTTCAAAAAGGTGAAGGAGGTAAGGCTACTGAAAAAGATTGGAGCTTTTTCAGTAAAAAGCTCCAATTGCTTTATTGCAAAAAGCTTTGAGCTTTAAACCTTTATCTCTTACGTAATGTGCACAATGAAAAAGTTCTGATAGCCTTTTAGAAAGAGCAACATTAAGGTAAATGCCTGCATTAGAATGATACACACCACATAAATAACTAAGAGGATGTTAAATGCAATTTAAAATATAAACTCTAAACTTTCATCTTTCTTTTAAATTAGTAAAACCCTGTATTACAGTGAACTTTTTCTCACTCAGTGCGATGCATCAACAATTGTCACAGAAGAAATATTTTGGCTCTTGTATTTTTGGAGCTTCAAAAAAAATATATAAAAAAATAAAAATAGTATTGGGGAATATAAACCAGACACAAATCCTCGATCGTGCATCTCTAGTGGAATATAATAGAATCAGACCCGACTTAAGAAAAATAATTGATGTGTGATTGCTCTATATGGACAATGGTGTGAAGATGAAAAAGGGTATTTACATACACACTCCTAATAATCAAATACTTAAATAAATAAAAAAAAAAAAAAAAAAAAAAAAAAAACTAAGTTCAAACTTTCAACTGCCTTCTTTTTCCTTGTATAATTTCTTTGCTCATTACCATAAACTAATTCATTTTATGTTTCTATGTTCTCGCAACACAATCTAAAAGCTTATTACCGGTAACCTAAAGAGCACTTCTTGCACAGAAGCAGCAAGAATTGGTGCTGTAAAAGAAAGGAACAAAGAAAGGAAGACGGGGCAATAATCTTTTATTCCTAACCCAAAAGAGAGTTACAACAAACAAACAGAAGTTTTTACCTGAAAAAAACTGCACAATTTCCTCCTTGCTGCAGCCAAAGGGAAGGCCCCGGAGGCGCACAAGCCCATCTCCTGCTGTCTCTGGGCAATTTGGGCCAGTGTGCTTCATGACCCAATCCATCTCAACATTGTTGGATTTAAACACTGTTTTACATGAAAAAAACAACAACAATTTGTTAAGGCAGTGTCACAGAAAAATACAACATCTGTCAAAAGAAGGACTCTGTTGTACTCACCCTCAACGTATCTGTGACCCATAGTTTCTCTATCTTTTTTCACGGCCATCTTCAGGTCTTCTTCCGTCTCCAGTTCCACAAATGCTTCTCCGCTAGGGCGGCCCTCTCTTGTGTAGGTGAAGTGTATTCCACTTCCATTGTTCAGAATTTTGCAGCCTAGAAAGATGTTTTATGGGGAAATTATGTCCACGCTGTAAAATGTCTTACAGTAACAACTAAATGTTGTAATTCTACACGTTATAAACCTAGGGTCAGGTTGGACAGTCTCTGGTTTAAGTAACTTTGTACCAAATTCATTCACAACTATCTGCATGGTAGGTCATAAAAATACTTAAGTCAACAAAGTGACTGTGTTTTTCCCATTATGTGTAAAACACTCCAAGGATATTTTCTAGATATTTATATCTGTGCTGAATTCTGGTTTTAAGTACAAGATGTGTATTGAATTTGACTCAACTGATCATCTCTTCTCAAATGTGATACATTTCTGTCTAGAAGTGATACTATTGTATTTTCTGGCTGCAATTTGTTTTACAATATTGTTTCACATGACTGTGTTGTGTGTTTGTAATTTGACAAAAGTGTTTAAATGTAGAGCATGCAGCAGTACAATTGAAGAGCAGTCTTTTTGGTAGAGATAGTTAAATGTAATATTCCTCCATCTGGCATACATACCTGAGAAAAATCTCTGAACTTCATCTACTGAACAAGACCAAGGTAGACCCCTGATTCGCACAACATATCCCTCATCAGCCATGACTTGTCCCAATTCCTAATAGGAAAAACAAACACAAGTTAACATGTTTAATTTACATGTCTGTTAGGAAAAAAATCATGTTAAAAACATTCTTATATACCACTCTGTAACAGATGTGTGTTTCTGTTAATAGAAAGACACATATGCAAAGCAACCTTCATTGGTTGTGTTCATAACTTTGGCCAATTTAACTGCCATCTACGTTAGATAGCCGAATATGTTTAAATGTTGCTTCTAAACACAATATGACTGAAAAATATTACGTTTTACAGAATGGAGGACTATAACTGATCCATTGTAACAGCGCCCTCTCGCGCTTATTTTTTTAAACACTCGTCATTATGTATCAAATCATAAATGACCAGTCTATGTAGTGCAAAATATCCTCACGAGAAACAACCAAAAAAAATAAAAAATCCACACACAAGAATCATTAAAATATTTGAACTATATCTCAAACAATCATTCAACAGCGCGAACTTGCAGTAGTTATGTGGCAACCAAAAATCCGTAGCTAACTGAAAACATTCAATCGACATTTAGTGAACAATTGAGGCCTTACGATTAATGCCTGATACTTTATTAACTCCAAATGTGTACATGCAATTATGTGCAACTTCATTTGTTTTTAAATAAAAAGTGTGTGGCCTACAGCACGCTCGCGCCGCACCCGGATACAAGAACAATAGCGGCCCTTTCAACCAGCGCCATGTTCTTAGCTTCAACGGCTAACATTTTAACTGAGGCTACAGTGTAACTGCTAACTTTATTTTACAGAGTATACTCTGTTACCGTAATGAATAAAATAAACGCTGTTTAGGAATGAAACCAATAAGCAAAACACCAAACACATTTAAACATTTACCTGTTCAGCCGAAGATGCAACACGCCGGAGCTCTATGGTAGGACCCGCTGCGTGATGCGGTTGAAACCTAGCGCTGTGTTGCCAGAATGCTCCATCTATCCCCCTTTCAGGGCGCCGTTTCAAGACATCACAGAAGGAGTACGGGTCTTAACTGCAACTCAACTGTCAAGTTTTAGATACATTTCTACCAAATATACTTTTATAAATGAGTCTTAAAGCAAATAACGGCATAAGACTTTAACATTTCTCAAATTTTCAGAAACATAATAAAATAGCACAAAATGTGGGTTTCTTTTTGCACCTGGCAATCACCGGCAGGATGACGTTGCCGCCCGAGGCCCAGTCTGGCCTGGCCTTCAGCATCTTCTGGCCTACAAATCCGAAAAACATGGCTTACAGTGATCAGTTATTGTTTTTTAATATTATTTTAATGTAGAGGTTGTTTAACACCTTGCATTTTATAACACCTGCCTATGTAAGTTAATTAAAAACAAAATAGTAATTATCACACACATTTTACAGTTTTACACCAAAAAGTAATAGAAGATATTTACAATTTTGTGATAAAAAGATGCTACAGTAATACAGGTACAATTACATTATATTCAAGCTGTAAACCTAAAACCTACCGATTAAAACTCTTAAAATCACCAAAAGCCTTTATATGTTTTCTTTTCTTATTTAAGTTTTTTTGTAGTCAATCAAAAAGACTAAGACGGTTGTGTATTCCTGTAAGTAGGAGGAAACTTTTTACATATTATATATCTGAGGTACTTGTTTCTTTTTCTAGTATAGTGAAATTTTTTTAGCCCTATGGTAATTTCTTAAACACACTTTAATACTGTTTACATTTTTTCAGCTAATAAATGTTTAATATTTCTAGACACGCTCAACTTTGCTTACATTTTTAGAAGTTTACCTATATTGCAACAGAAAGTTTTTGATTATTGATCATATATTTCATTTTTTTTTGTAAAAGTCAAATGTATATTGTCAACTTTATTGAAAGAAGGAGCCTTTAGAACATTTTATTTCAAGTCCATGCATTGTTTTTGATTTATTCTCAAAATATTCCACAGTCAAGAAAAAAAATGCACCAGTACATATATTTTACAGAACTCAAATAAACAAACAAGTAAACATATACACACGAGTTTAGGAAAATTTGACGAATTACCTTATAGACATACTCCAAAAGCAATTAATTGTCAACTTTAATTATGTACTTTGCAAATAAAAAGTGCCTTTTTGTGTCTGTGCAAATATTGCACATACCTGCAGCAACATGCTTGCAAAACTGTCAGGAGTTCTGAAAAATATAAAGAAACAGAAAAAAATGTGATATTGATAACAATACACTTAAGGAACACAGCATTACTTGTTTGTCATGTAAATGCACACTTAGCAAGTCAATAAAGAAATGGAGAAGCTACTAGTATAATTACAAATTGTTCTTCCATGAATTTAAAATTCCCCAGTGAGTTCAGGTAAACTAATAAAACTAGTAACTAGTTAAGTTGGCCTACCATGTCATGTTCGTTCTACAGCCTCGTGATATTGGTAAACCTAACATGACGTTGCGGTCTCATGTTTGACAAGCAGAAATGTGGCCCAATATGAAACAGAGGTCTATCTTGCTCAGCCAATAAGGTGAAAAGGATTCTCCACAGAGGCGGTGTTTCTGAGAAACAGTGCGTATCGGGTTAGGTTGTTAGAAAGTTAATGGCTGGGGGAAAGAGAACCTCCTCAACCCTCGCTTCGGGAGAGTTTCTGGATTCCCTGAAGTAAAATCAAGCAGATATCTTCCAAGAAAGCGCCTGGACGGACGTTTAAGTTAACTAATAGCCCGTTAACACGCGTATTGTGAACAGAAGTATGCAGGATGCAGTAGCCGGGACGGCAATGCTGACGGACGGCTTCGAGGACGAGATTGACTCGGTGACTCCTCGCTCCCCAGTGGCAGGGATGGGGGTAGGAGCGACACCAGGAGGAGTCGGACTTGGAGGCATTGGGATTGGTGTTGGTGGGAAGAAAGTGCGTTTGTACGGCGAGCCCGGTGGACCTGCCGCAGAAAGACTGGATTTCCAACTAGCGGCCGCGGCTGTCCTCTCCTCGGGTCCGGGATCCGGCAGCGACGAAGACGAGGTTTCCGAGGTAGCAACGCTAAGCTAGTTAGCTTAAGCTTAACCGTTGGCAACCACCCCCTCCCAGGCCGCTTAAATTACGTATAGTTAACAAACACAGTGGAGAAATAGTATCTCCTCTCAGTCCATAAGTTTATGAACAGCTCGATGTCGACGGTGTTTGGTAAGACCGGGGCAGTTATTCATGCCAACAGGCTGATATGTTTTATTTATGCACCGCAGGCTGTGGCCACGGCCTAGTTCGGGTGGAAGCGACTACGGCCTCGTTCGGTGCTGTCGTCTCGCAACACCCATCACAAGTTTGCTGTCTCTCAGCAGCTTTCCAGCCACAGCATATGCTAGATGTCCAGAAAGCCTCGGACGCACAGGGCCAGCTAAATGCCAGCCATTTCGTAGTTGTGGTGCAATTACGTCACTTTTCCAAATCATGTAAATTAACCGGGATCTTACCTCTGCGAACTTTTCCAACACGTTTAGCTAATCACGTTTAAGCCCTACAACTCTGGTGGTCCACATTTGGTTCTGATAAATAAGCAAGCTTTTTTTTTTTTTTAGTGAACCTCATCTACTCGTCAGACCACCACATGTGTCAGCTTGATTTGTCTCGCCACACATGAGAACAGCTTGGATACATGTTGTGATGCGACTTTCCACGTCTCATGCACAGACAGGTGTGATTGCATCTGTGGTTGTGTTTATTATCACACCACATGTACATGTTTGATCTGTAATTGCAAGCAAATAGGTAGCACCCCAACTTTTGGTAGATTTTGTAAAGTTGTAGCATTTCTACAAGTGAAATGCAATATTTTAGAGCATTAAATGGCAGACATGCTCATGTTTAGAGGGGTTGAGAAGGAACTTCACTTGCACTAACTGGCAAAGTTATTTATTTTGCCACTTGCATCCTACCTTCAAGTTTACTGTCAGAAAGCCTACTGGCAGGTTGTTATGGGATGTGGAGAGATTTGACACCACTGACCCTTGGACATTGTTCCCGTCGAGGTGCCTCCGTTATACTTTTCTAACATTGGACCCAAGGATTATCTGTCTGAAAACCTAAAGTCATGACAGTCAAGTAAGGATATCAGCTGACAGCACTGTCAATATGATCTGGCTGTTTTGTGTCTGCTTTGCAATAGTTGGGAGAAGACGATGACAATTTTGCCACTTGCACCTGATTCAGACAGTTGAATCAGGTTGCTAATGTATAGCATCTTTGCTATGTTTAGAGCAGAAATAGGACATTTGTTGTTGTATTGTAGTCCAGTGGAGAGCTTGCTACTCTGGGCAGTAGCTAAAATCCTAGCCCCGGGATTAAGCAGATGCCATTCTAGGCCTTTCCAACTCTCTGGATACCAACACGCTGGGAGCTGTAGTTTATTTAATAGGGAAGACTGATATCCATTGTTTATCATGAAACTACACCTCCCTTGCTCAGTTGCGCTTTATAATATAACTAAATTCCTCCTAAATACTGAATATTGACTCTCTTCCCATACTAGCTCTATAGACTGAAAGCCTGCTTTAGTTTTATTAAACTTTTTGAAAACAATGTTTTTTTGGGTTTTTTTTAAACTCCTCTATGACATTGATTTGTGATCCATCCAAGCAAAATATTTTGTTTAAGATGTTTTATTAAAAAAAAAACAATATTTCAGTCTGTCATTGATGTAATTACTGAGTAGACAAAAAGTGAAATGTTAATGTTTGCAGAGGGATTTATTAATACTTGCATAAGATAGCAGTTATTTAAGTTCTAATGATTTTTTTCCCTTCTTGGACTAATTTTCTTATAATTTAGCTTCATAGGAATCCTTTTTATTCTGAGGTTTGTTACAATTTTAAATATTTAGCTGTTAAGCTGATGGTAAGTATATATACAAGTTGTCCTGATATGTTCTTCATTACCACTACTTCTTTCTGAATAGGTCACAAATGTCAAAATATTTATAAAGAGCAAAGAAATGGATGAGACGGGGGGAGGGGACATTAAGCCAGACAATTTCAACAATATTTTATTTACTATTATGTAGAGATATTTTTTCCTCCCTAAGCCTATCTGTAAATAAAAATTTTTTCTTAAAAATGTCCTTAATGCATGTACTCCTTAGACTTCTGTGCATAAATAGATCATCTGCAATGCAAAACATGACAACAAAGTGTGCCGAAGCTCAGGTATGAGACTCTAGTGGTGAATTTGGGCAGCTGACTCTCAGCTGAATTTGACTGTGTGCAGAGGTTATAATTCCTCACCATAATAACGCTCGCCGCACTTTGACGCCGTTGTCCCTGTGCTCCTTCTTTTGCTTTCCCACTTTTTGGAGAAACTGTAAATAAACAAGAGCCACATGCCTGCTCTTTTTATAGATAGTGGACTTATGTGGAGGGTGTGGGACCTCTTTTATACGATGCAATGTAAACAGTAGTTACAGTACTGTGATACTTTGATTTACTTTGTTTCCCTTGCCGATTTGTTCTACTTTTCAGTCCCCAATCCAGATATAGTGATTGTTACCTTTTAAGCTACGGCTTGCGAATCAGATTTAGGGTGACATTAAAGGTTAACTTGAAAATCAAAGCAGTCGAACAAATTTGAATTAATCACCAACCTTTTCCTGTATCTCCCAGGTGGAGTCATTCATTTTGGACCAGGAGGACCTGGATAACCCCATTATGAAGACAGCCTCAGAGCTGCTTTTGTCCAGCGCCACAGACGGAGTCGATTTGAGGACCGTAGATCCAGAGACGCAAGCTCGACTCGAAGCTTTACTGGAAGCTGCAGGTACGACGGCTTTCATCTGAATTAATTTCACCCGCAGACGTAACACATGAGACTGTGTCGTTAAACATTGCGTTAATGGTCACACCCATTTTTAATACAACTTGTCTGAAGTCATTCTTTTAACATACACTAACATTCAGTGAGGAGGACCACACCTTTTTTCTCTTAATCCCTAGAAAGGTGGAGGCCTTACATTGTTCAAAAGAGACTCTATTTAACTTATTTATTATTTCTTTGAGGTGACTTAATTTCTTGAGGTCACCAAAACATTTGTCAAATTACTACAGCGAGACCATATTGCTTCTTTTTTCAACCAACAGTTTACACTTATTTTTAAGATGGAAGGTTATAGGAATGGAGTAACCCACTCGTCTATGCTTTTCCTACTTTGCTACCAGCCCTGTCTGCTTTGGGTTGTACTTTTAAAAATCAGTGTGTGCAGTGTCACAAACTTAAAGAACTGCTTGGACAAATTAGTTGCCAGGCTATTGTAGTTCAAGTCCAACACAATAAATAATAATAATGCCAATTGGATATACTTGGTGTCTTTCATCTCCATACCAGATTTGGGCTTTGGTGATCAAGATGCTAAAATTCAGGGAGATAGGTGGGTTTTTATTTTGATGGAGAAGAAGGGGAAAGTGTTTCAAATGGGGGATAAGTAAATCAACATTGCTTTAGCAGTGTTTATAATTTGGGTAATGTTATGATTTAATCATGTAGATCTAAACCATGTTGATATTATTGAACCTACAGTAAGTGATTTAAAGGCTCAAACAACCATATACTAACCTGAAAAGTAATTACCTTTTGATTAATACCCAAATGCACATCCGCCCTTCTGCAATATCATCACAAAAATCCAGTATTCTCGTTTCCATTTGTGTCTGAGGTTGTCCCAGGCGAGTAAAACATTGTCCCCTGGTTCTACATGAGTTCTGATCATTTCACCCCATGTCATGTTGGGCCTATTGTAGTTTTCAGTCACATTGTACCCAAAATATTCAGGTATGAAATGGAGTTGTCTGCTGCAGTACATTTTGTACTGACAATGTCTTAATTCAAGAGGACGTTTCGTACCTATTTTGACAACCAAGGAATTTGAGCCAGCTTTCTCTCTGCTAACTATATTTATAGTGAAAACCCCCCCCAAAAAACAGTGGTGTGATATCCAACCAAGTTACTGTGGAACCATATTGTATCATATTTTATATTAGCAGACTGGCACAAATACAGGCCAGGAACAAATTAGATGGAGGGAGTGTGAAATACAATAAAAAGTTTAATTGGCGTGGTTTGGGAATTTTATTTTTCATTAGAACTTGTAATCTCTGTTTAAGAAGGTCTGTATGTATTAATCCAGTAGGGCTGGGTGTCCTGGCCTCATTTGGGCTTGTGAACATTACGATGCAGATTAGCGCTGGAACGCGCTTGAGCCTCCACCGCGTGCGTTGGGTTTGCGTTCAGCAGCTAATGGCTAATCTCACCCTAGTCTGCTTTCTCCTGGACTAGTCCTTACATAATCTGCCTGTGTTTTTTTTTTGGTAAAGAAACCTCAATACATTTTTATCACTTCCACTTGTGACAGGATACTTACATTTTCTATCAATTTTTTTCTGTATTATCAGAAAAGGAAAAATGTGTAATGTAGGTACAGAACATAAATAAAATAGCCAAAAACCCTATTGTTCAGCTGGTTGCCAAGACAGTTTTTATTAATCTCGTAATCTGTGTGGGTCATTAACATAAGATAGTTGGTAAGTGCTTGTTAACCACCAAATAAGTTCAGATGGTGAGATTTCCACATTCTTACATTCTGTCAGTAAACATGGCACAACTTAAACCAGGTGCTTTTGTGAAATGAGCAAATATTTTCCTATTCTAAATTTGAAGTGGACACAACAGCAATCATGTAAAGGGTGTCTTATGGATGCTAAATGTTTAACTTCATTTCACACTCATAGCTACTAGTTTTATTTCATCTACACAGCTGAAATAAAATACAAATGTTCTTCTTCCTTTTAGTGGTTTAACAATAATAATAGACCAGAACGTGAGGTTTTTGGATCTGGGTTATTCAGATTTGAAGTTATCCAAATAAACAGTAAAGGTGCAGTTTGTGGAAGTTGTTGTAGTCTGAAGTCATTCAGTCCCATCTGTCAGCTGTCAGTGGTGACAAGTGGAGGTGACGACATCGTTAGTAAGCAATTGTGAAGTGTGAAGTGTGCTGAAGGTTGATGGTCAATGCTGAGGCTAAAAACAAAACCTAGCCCCATGTCATGCTCTTTGTTGGTCTCCTGCCAAGACATTTAGCAATTATTGGATTTATAGTATTTAATTTGAGGTCATTTTATATATATATATATATAGACGGGTGAATATAAGCTAATTTAAAGTCGGTGCGTTTTGCTTCATAAAAAAAAGGTTTAATACTTTCCCACAGTTCTTGGAAAACCTTTTTTTTTTTTTTTTTTCCCAATTCCATGTGGGACTTAAAACATATTTTGCTAAATGATTACCAGTGCCCTGCAGACTTAATTACAACAAACACAAGCTGTAAGACAAGTCAGGCATGGATTATTAATGAAGGCTTCTGTTACCAGTAGCAATAAAAGATGACCTTGACTATTATCTATGATTCTTTGTAGTTACACGAATGCAATCTGAAGGAAATTATGTCAGAATGGTGGCGAAAACAAAATTAACCATCATGAAATACGCCTGAGAAGGTAAATGCTCACTTAAAATGACTTTGTCTTTGACAAAGTTATATTTACTGGTTATGTTTCCAGTGAGCTGCTAAAATGTTCTTTTTTATTATTTCTATGGTTTTAAAACCAAAATTTTTTTTTTTATGGCTTCCTTTTCAGTAAGATTTGTGTCTGGCCTTATGGAGCACGGTATAATGCAGCACTGCCCCTCCCTCACCTGCCGCTTCACACTGCCACTCAGAAGGTTACTGGATTTTTCCATCTGTGAGAACACAGAAAAACCTGCCTGTTTGAAAGTCTTTCAAGTCTTGAGTAACTAAAGAGTCACATATTACTGTTTTGAAACTCCAGTTAAAAAAAAAAAGTATATAATATTCTGTCCATTGAGCCAGCTTACTTAACAATAACTATTTTCAGCATGTATTTGTTTTATAAGCTTCTAACTAGCTAATATGATTAGTTTTGAAGAAGCAGGAATTTTTGTGAAGTTGTTTAAATATTTTTGTGCTCCCCTTTTTTCCCTTTTTTCCCTGTATGGGGTTAAGTTTTGTTTTTGGCCTCAGCACTGACCATCAAACTTTACCACACTTCACAATAGCTTACTAACTATGATGTCACCTCCAATTGAAATCGATTAAGCTTTGGCTAAAATATATTCTGTAAAGTTAACATACCGAATGGGTTATTTTTAAGGTGTTAGGTGTATTTTACAATTTTTTTTCCCCGCATTCGGATTATTTCAGGAGACTCCATTTGAAACGCTCATAAAATATGATCAACCTTTTCTTCCATATCAAAACTTTCCTATTGTTACTATTCATTTTATTATATTGGGTGAGGTGAACACTAGAGATGTGCCAAGGCAATTTTGTAAATGCCATGTAAATTGTTTTTGGTCCTTTATTAGTTCTTCAAAAGTTTAGTCTGAAGTTTTATAGGTTTGTTTTGTTTTTTGACATACTAACAAAGTTAACATCAGCTTTCTTCACATAAGTTCACATTCCATTTGGGTACTCGACTAAATTAGAGCTTTTATTAGAGGATTCAATTCATCGGGTGCCTCAACTCGTTCGGGTATTCTACTATTATGTAAAACTGTTTATCAGAGGAAAGTTGGACCTAATTGCATTAGAGGTGTTTGTTTTAAAGGGTTTGTTTAATTTTACTTGAAGTAAGTTCTAGCACTTAGAGATTATGCTTACTGATGTTATCGGTCTCTCTAAACAAATTGTGCTTTTTGGACCTAAGTGACATCCACTCTGTCTGTTTCCCACTCAAAGATGACATACAACAAGCGAGGCTATGCAAAATATATGTCATGTTAAAAAAAAAAGTTGTGTTTTCACAAAACAATGCAACGTGAGCTTTGGATATGTTTATTTTGCTGGACTCGAGGCTCATATATTTCCTGGGAACATAATAAAAAACTTTAATTTTGTAGTATAGAGATTATTCAAATTCTTTAAGAAATATTGCCAATGCTTACCTAATCGTCAGAGGAACAGTTTGTATCACATATTCCAAACGTGCCAAACCTCAAACAGTTGTTGACTAAACTATTAGAAATATTATCTGTAAATGGAGGCATTTACACAGACTTTAATTTGAATTACACACGAGACGAGCTGGCTCGAGCCAGCGGCGTTGCCAAAGCTACACGTTAGCTTTCGGCGACCTGCTGCTTTAAGCATCCAGTGGAAACATTACACCAGTGGCGTCCAGACTAAGTCCTTCATGACTAGTATTCTGAATGTTTTAGATCTTTCCCAGGTTCAGCACACCTGAATCAAAGGATGGTTCATTACCAGATCCCTGCTGAACATAATAGCACTCGGAGGAGGTAATTCAAGCATTTAAATAAACTTTGTTGGAGTAGGGAAACGTCTGACTGGTGTTAGTCACCCCCCTGCATTGTAGTTATTAGCTTTAGTTACACTGGTAACTTGCTGCTGCGTTTTCTTATTGCCTGAAGTCAAGAATCTTACAATGCTGATTATTTAGGGATGAAGAGATTACAGTTTTCTAGCTCATTACCAATCTTTAAAAAGCCTGTTTTTGGCCGATACCAATTTTTCTTCTTTCTTTTTTTTAATAACCAACACTATCGGGTGGTATAAGGTCAATATCTTTAATCTAATTTTATTGAACAACATTGAACAGTACTCACAAAACAATACAAACTTGTTTTGATTGCTCATGAGGTAGTGCTCTCAAATACACATAAAAGGTTTAGTGCATTGCTGTCTACTAAATTAACTAAACTAAAAACAATCAAGTCGTCCAGTCAGTCAGCTCATTCTGACTGATGAGCTGACGGAGCAAAAAGGGGCAGTGGCTGATTTTTTTTTTTTTTAGGCCTGTGCGGAGGTAGATCAAATCGGTGGATAAGATCGGTTTCATATGTGGGTTTTGACTCATCGTCGCTCTCGTAAAATTAAGGAAGATGTGGATAGATCAGTTCATCCCTATAATTGTTATATTGAATGCATACAATTAGAACGTCTTCTGACAAGTTAAGTTTTTTTTCTACATAAAAGTGGATCCAGTGACACCTTCTAGATATTTTTATACTGCATTAAACAAGTGTCAGCCTGAATTCATAGTACTGTAATTAATTGACTAAAACCCTGTAGAAGTCCAGTGAATACTTCACTTTCTGCATATTTTGCACCATGATGCCTTGAGAACGACGACTTTGAGTCGAGTCGTTCTGCCTGTTCCAACTCTGTGGCCACAGCAGCAGATCTTTGGAAATCTCCTGCAAATATTATATTTCCCTGAGGCAAGTTTTGTTGAGCCAAAAAAGTTGCATTCATTCTGATCATTTTGATTACACTTCCAGTAGACTAGCATATGACCACACATGCATGTGGGAACAAGGAGGGGAAGTGTGCACTAGTCCAGATTTCTTTCTAGATTTTGTTTCAGTCATTGAAATGAAGTATTGTATTAATAATAAAAATACACAACTCCTACTAATAAAGAATTAGACATAACTTTTAATATCATAAGGGCTACATTAGCTGGAAAATTAGTTATTACTCATTACGCCTTCAAATTTCATTATTTGGAAAGGATCTATCTGTGGCAGATTCTTAGTTGTTTTTTTTTTGTATCAAGGCCAGGCTAGGATATTCTTCAGGCTGACGTGGGTTTACCCTGTATTTTTACTCCAGTTCTCTCTTGACATGGGCGGAACAGCTGTTTATTGCAGGATGTGTGAAGCTGGAGGAACACAACTCTGCTTCCCTGTGTGCACACTGCGGCTCTACAGCATTGCCGTGCCTTGTTGCGCTCCTGACAACTATCAGCTGTCTCTATCACCATGTTGAATTAAATTAGACCACAGCGTCTTAAGCAAGTGCTGCAGTCTGACATGAACACGAGACAGAAAACCAAAATGCATTCAAGAGAAATGACGTTTACATTTAAATATAGCAGTGAATATATAAGTTAAGCCACACGTTTACCGGATCAAATTTCATGTTTGAATTTGACTCATGGGTTTTATATGACCGATAGAAATTTCATGTTTATTTGATCAACTTACATATTTCCATGAACACATTTATGTAAAGGTGGCTTAAAATAACCTGGCTGAAGCTGTAGCTTCTTCTCTGCGCCTTTATAGCTCTGATGATAGAAATGGTTTGGATAGTGCTACCAGATATGTTTTGCCTCACGGCAGGCACAGTCTGGGAAGGGGAGCGATTCACCAGTATAGATGATAATGGAGCTGCTTGCTTTCAGACCTGCTGCTGGTCAGAGCTCATTGCTCGCTAAGCTGCAGCTGATCGAAGGATGGATATTAAGACAGCGACACACAGATTGGTGTCCCACTGACTCCTCTGGGATCTGCCTTCAGCTGTGTGACTGGCACGAGGCTGTAGTGTCACATATTTTACACTTTGACAGTCTCTTCAGCCACAGCAATCCCTTGTCACTAATAGATGCATCTCATTAGGAACCACGAATGCTGAGAAGAATAGGGTGGCAGATATTTGGGGAGAAAAAAAATGTTGAAACAATTAATTGGAACAGATTATTGAAATAGTTGTCAACTAATTTAGTAATCAATTAATTAACTGTAGTAGATATAAAAAAAGAGATAATTTATTGACTAAAATAAAAATCCCAACATATTCAGAGCAGTAATTAAGTCAACAGTGTACAAAACACATATACATTTAAGATAAAAAATCACCTTTGTCTGTAAATATGTTCTACCCATAACTCCTCAATTGGCATTGTTTTTTTGTATTGACCTGGTTAAAATTCACTTAGATTGCTATGTTATTGCAATAAAAAGTGGCAGTTTTTCTTATTTATTAAATTTTTTTTTTATCTGCATCTTTATGTATTTTTAATATTTATTAAAAAGGCTTAAGTGGCTTAGTTAAAATTCTGCCAGTTTTTGTATCCAATTAATCCATAGAATAATCATTTATTAATTTAATAATTATTTCCAGTCCTATTGTGGACACTCTAAATGTTGCAAAGGACTGTTTCAAATGTGTAATATTTATGAGCCATTATATTATATACACTCTTTACATGTCAATTTCATATTCAGCTTGCTGGATGGAGTCCCACTGTAATAGATTCCCACATGTGACACTAATGACCCCTGACCCCTTTACCTGTCGGCAGTCTGTAGTGTTTCCAAATCTCCATATAATACAGCTTGGCTTAACCGCAGCTCATGCAAGCCCACTGTTAATATGGGCTTATGTAATGGCGAGCACCACTGACCTATGACCCCAAGGTGTAGTCTCTAGGCTTGTGTTTTTTCTGCCATTATCAGCCTTTTATGATGCTTCTATTAAACCTCAGTTTGATTTCACACAATGAAAGTCAGATTTTCTCTAAGAGGTGACCAGACAACACACAGCAGACCATTTCTGCCAGTCAGAAAAAAAATGGATCTTCTTTAAAACGCAGTACTTTTACTTTTTGCGTGTGTCCCAAAAGCAGAAGAAAAATTACAATTCAGTCTGACTGCAAATACCTAGTAGAACTTGAACTTTCAGACCTAATTCTGTAATATGGGGGTTAAATTGAGTCTTTATGATCATGTCATAGTATCTAGATTGTTGACAGCTTAATGAAAATTCCAAACTTAAAAGTGCAAAAATCTCTTATGTTATTGCTATAATACTGCTGTAGATGTCGGTTTGTTCTTTAAATTGCATTATATACTCGCATCCTGGCATTTATTTTTTTTCTCAGTGCAAAGCTCATGTTGTCAATGTAAATATGACAGTTATGGGTGTAGAGGTTGCTTATGGGTAAACACTCACTGAATAGGGCTTTTTAAGCTAAAACAGATGTTTCATTGTCCTTGCTGTTAAACTAAAACTAAGATGAGTGAATTGGGGAAGCTTTGCATGTAAATGGCTCTTGAAGACATTGCACAAATATGTATTTTTAATAATGGATTTCAATGAAATAAATAAAATGGCGACTTGATGTTTTTAAAAAGCACTAGTTTAAATAATCATCTTGTATTCTTAGTTTTTCACTAAAATGTTAAAGGCAGATGTTTTTTTTTTTTAATGACCTCTGTAAAGGATTGATTGAGTTTCATTGTTGGTATCTCGGTGGGTTTACCTCAAATGCTGTCGTTTTAGTAACCTGCCAGCACATGCATTGTTATTCAAGTTGTTTTTTTTTACTTCCAAGCTGCTGCCAGTAGCAAGTCAAAGCTTACCAAAAATCTCTGCAGCACCCGAGTACTGTCTTCTGTGAAAGCTCAGGCTGTATTTTGCTTTACTAAAAATAGTGAAGCATAAACAAGTAAAGTTTAGTTGGCAAACATAAAGCAACTCTCAAGTCTGCACAGACCTGCTTAAAACCCTGTTATATATACACGTGTATTGAAAGTGGACTCCTAATGAATCATTTAAAATATTTTCCTCATGTGTCACATAATAAACAAAGGGAAAAAAACCTAACCTCTGGGAATTTTTAAACTTTCAGTAAGCCCGTTACACACCGTTAAACTTCACACTTTATTGAAGAACCTTTGAATTTCAGCATTCAGTCTCAAAATCCCGCATTTCGACATCAATTGGCTTCTCTACCTTGCCAAGTATGAAGATACAGCCAGACTTGGGTGTTTCTACACTTTTTCTGTCAATTTGATCTGGACTCTGGCTTAACCTTTCCAAAGCTTTTGTCCCATGGAGTCATTGGTTTTTCAGAGCAGACATTTAAAGGTTTTGTCAAAATGATCTGGTACTTTAACTGATGATGATTTCATCTACCCAGACAAAATCTACAGTTCCATCTGAAGAAAGCTAACCATTCTGCTATGATTATGTTTCACTGTAGGTGTGATGCTCTAATGGTCATTTAAAATGTTTTTTGTTTTTTTTGTGTGTGTATGTGTGTGTCAAACTTGGATTGGGAAATAGTGGGCCAAAAGTTGAAATTTGGTTTCTTCAGCCTATAACACAAATTCCCACAAGGTGTTGGAAAATTTAAGCCAAAGTTGAAAGGAAAAATCTGTTTACGGCCTTTCTCATTCAGTCATGTTTATTTGTGCAGCCTCCCTAACATATTTTAGCATCCGCTCCGTGGTAGACAGTCATTTTGGTATCGAAGCAACTTGGTGTTGGTTTATAATTACTTTACCACCTACAACTTCTTTGTAAAAATAAAAAATCCAATTATGATGCATTAAACAATGAATCTCATCAAATAAATTACTGGCAGAGAATCTGAATTCATGATGTTTAATTAGCTCATATTTATTGCAGTCCTAGCAGTTCCTTATGTTATGCGTCTTGCACACACAGTTATTGTGATAACGATTAATTTCCCAGATATTGTCCTGCTGTGCTTTCAACTTCCGGGATGGAAAGCTCAGATCTGATGAACAAATGAAGATGCTTCTTATGAGAAAGGCATTCTCATTTTATTGTAAAACATGCCTGTTATGCCTAAACTCAAAGATGTAATTGTCAAAGAGAAAGAGACTTTATTTTTAGTTATCAAATTAGTTCTGTTCTGTTGTGTTTTTGCCTCTTATTCTCCCTCTTTAGCTTTTTCGACCTTTTCATAACAAACAGTCACAAACGCATTTCTATCTCATGGTAATTTGAATTCTTAATATTCCTTTGACTTTTTACCTCCACTTCTAGTTCCTCCTTTTTTTTCCATGTTCTTCCTCTCATCCATCTAAAATTCATCCACAAGATGTTCTTTCTCTTCAACCATTAATGGTTTTAACCTGAGTTTTTGAGAAAAACAAACAAACAAAAAACTACCCACCTTCTTCCTTCACTGCCTTCCTTGTAGTTTTTGGCACATTTCTAAGCTCATTACACAATTGTCTGTAAATGAACATTGTTTATTCTTTAGAGTGTGGGGACAAAAGTATTCATACATGATGCTGCATTGAAAGTAGTGACAGAATATGTTGAGCCAAATTAACACGTGCTTGTGTGTGTTTTCTGTGTGTGGGTTTCTCTCCATCTCGTTTGTGTATGCTGCTACTAACCCTGGATTGGATTGGCTGGACTGGACTTGCTTCTTCATCTGGTCTGGTGTGGTTCTGCTCCCCCTGTGGTTTGCATTGCCCTATGCACCTCTGCCTTCTTGGTGTTCGGCAGGCATCGGTAAACTGTCCACTGCCGATGGTAAAGCTTTTGCAGACCCCGAGGTGCTACGGCGACTAACGTCTTCCGTGAGCTGTGCGCTGGACGAGGCAGCCGCCGCCCTGACCCGAATGAGAGCTGAAAACACACTCAACGCTGGCCAAGCCGACAAGTATGTATCTCGCCCATTTTTTCACAGACCGTACACTTAAATTGTAGGGTTTTTTTTGTTTTTGTTTTTTTGTTTGAGGCGTATGTGTGTCCACCTGTCACCGTGGCAGTAATTGTAGCAGTCTGGTTATTTTCAGCCGTAGTTTAGCAGAAGCGTGTTCAGATGGGGACGTCAACGCTGTGCGCAAGTTGTTGGACGAGGGACGAAGCGTCAACGAGCACACGGAAGAGGGGGAGAGCCTCCTGTGCCTCGCCTGCTCGGCTGGCTACTACGAACTCGCGCAGGTAGGAAAAGGGTTTTGTGTCTCCGACAGCCTTCAGTCAGTGTTTCTTTACCTCATGATTTCACGTTTTGTCAACAGGTCTTATTGGCAATGCACGCCAACGTAGAGGACCGGGGCATCAAGGGGGACATAACACCGTTAATGGCTGCTGCCAGTGGAGGTTACGTGGACATCGTCAAACTGCTTTTGGTCCACGGAGCAGATGTGAACGCTCAGTCCTCCACAGGTAAAACTATCTGGTCCCCCCAAAAAGCTTTAGTTCTCATTTTTCTTGAGGATTCACGCTGTTTTTGTCTTCCAGGTAACACAGCTTTGACGTACGCGTGCGCCGGTGGCTTCGTGGATGTGGTGAAGGTGCTGCTGAAAGAGGGTGCGAACATCGAGGACCACAACGAGAACGGACACACGCCTCTCATGGAGGCAGCCAGCGCGGGCCACGTGGAGGTGGCCAGGGTACTCCTGGAGTATGGCGCCGGCATCAACACACACTCCAATGAGTTCAAGGAGAGTGCTCTCACACTCGCCTGCTACAAAGGTCTGGACCCTAAATATGTCTCTGTATCGTTAATGATACAGAGACATCTGTATTATTAACAGATGTCTCTGTTAATGATAGAGACATCTGTCTCTGTATCATTACACAGAGATAATAACTAACAGGACAAATAATGTCCTGTTAGTTATTTTTTGTAAAACTTTGCTACCTAATACTTTAAATTGGACTTTTTTTAAAAATTCAGGTCATCTGGATATGGTTCGCTTTCTTTTGGAGGCTGGAGCAGACCAGGAGCATAAAACAGACGAGATGCACACGGCGCTTATGGAGGCTTGCATGGTGAGCATCTGACCCAAACCTCAGTTTAATCCAGACACTTCAGGTACCAGACCTATTGGATCGATTAGTATTCTAAAAAAGTTACAAAAAATATGCTCTTATTTAATATTTTGAAATCTTGTGACTGACTTGAGTAAAATAGGTAAAAGGGTTAGTAAAACATAGGTTGTTTACTACTTTGTCTTTGAGTTTTATTCAGTGATTCTGCAGGGTCTTAAGAAGCTATTAATGAATCTAATTCCAGAATTTAAAATGTCTCAAGCTTCAGTTAATGTATCGCTTCTACCACAACTACCTCCTAAGGTGTATGCAGGATTTGAAATATAAAGCTCAATGTATAATGAATGTATACTTTAAACTTGGCTAAAACAGGAAATATGTAGTCAACCAATTCAAACTATGGATAGTTTTTTTTACTCATAGGTCTTTAATTTAAATGTAAATGGTCTTAAAAGGTCATTATTTTGACTTGATAAAACTTTTTTTTTTCTTTCTAATAGAATTGGACACAATAATAAAATCAAAAGTTATTTAAAAATATTGACAGCATCTCCCATGTTTTTGTAGCTGCAACAACACAAATAATAAAACTAAACAGAAACTTTATTTTAGGTTATCTAACCCTGCTTCAAATGTCCACAGTGACATTTTCGCCATGGAAATTGGCCAAATTCAGCCTAACTGGAAAATGCTAGTACATATTTATTCAGGTGCTTATCTCTACATCCTCTGTGTCTCGCTGTCCCAGGACGGCCATGTGGAGGTGGCGCGGCTGCTGTTGGACAGCGGTGCGCAGGTCAACATGCCAGCTGACTCCTTCGAGTCACCTCTCACCCTCGCGGCCTGTGGAGGACACGTGGAGCTCGCAGCGCTGCTCATAGAACGAGGCGCCAATCTAGAGGAGGTACATAAAGACATCCATTATGAGGAAATTCTAAAACAAAAAAGATTTTTTTTTTTTTTAGGATTAAATAATCTAGTTCAGTGAACTAGTGTTGAACAAAAAATTATATAAAAATAATGCGAGTGAGAATATCTGAAATTGATGGAAGAATTGCATCTTATTTTGGAGAGTGGAGTATTTCATCTTACCACTACTGCTAGTTTCAAAATCAGGATAATCATAATGTCCATCCTCATCCTCGGCTTGTCTCCAGGTTAATGATGAGGGCTACACTCCCCTGATGGAGGCAGCAAGAGAAGGCCATGAGGAGATGGTAGCACTGCTGCTGGCTCAAGGTAGGACACTTCCTCTAACATCTGTTTAATGGAGCCTTGATGTCCAGGCCCCACTTTGTGTCATTATACAGGTATTATACTTTGAAACAGAAAATCACATCAATGACGAATTCTAAAGAAAGGGGGCCGGATTGTTACGTGCTTATGCGTAGTTTGTGCATTTTCTATATTGTTGTTTTTTTTTGTTTTTTTTTAAATTGTTTATGTGGGTTTGTTTTTATTGATCTGTACAGCACTTTGAGCTGCTTTCAGTATGAACAGTGCTTTCTAAATAAAATTGATTGATTGATTGATATTAGGGATTGTTTTAGTGATCGATTAATCTATTGATTATTCTGACCATTAATTGGACTAAAAGGTGGCACATTTATCAGACTTTCAGTTTAACCACTTATGCCTTTTTTATACAATGTTAGATTAAATTCCTTTTTTAAATAAGAAAAAAAACATTTTATGACCTGAAACAAACATAGCATTCCTTTGGTAAATCTGAACCAAGTGAAGCTGAAACTTTGATGCTTGACGAGTTTTGGGTAAAAAATATATAAAAAGTGAATATATTTTTTTGTAGTTTATCTTAATTATTACACAAAAATAGTTATTAAAGGACGTTTGGCATCCAAAAAAATGCACCAAATGTTGTTTTTTGAGTCTGTATACTCCAGACTCAGATCAACTAATTACTAAATTAGTTGATCATTTCAATAATCAATTAATCCGATTTATCGTTTAAGGCCTAGCTCATATCTTCTTTTTTAACAACCATTTCCACGTGTTTTCCAGGTGCTAACATCAATGCCCAGACGGAGGAGACCCAGGAGACGGCGCTGACTCTAGCCTGCTGTGGAGGCTTTCTGGAAGTAGCCGACTTCCTTATCAAAGCAGGAGCCGACATTGAGCTGGGCTGCTCCACTCCTCTAATGGAAGCTGCACAGGAGGGCCATCTGGAGCTGGTGAAATACCTACTGGCTGCCGGTGAGCAATTAAAAGCTAGAGCAATAACGTTCTCTGAGAGAACATATTTCATGAACTTATATCTTGCTTTAAGAATCCAACACTTGCACCTTTTTAATTACAAATATGTCTTCTCTGTCGGCCATTAAGGAGCGAACGTTCACGCCACCACAGCAACAGGAGACACGGCATTGACGTATGCGTGTGAGAATGGACACACTGATGTGGCAGATGTGTTGCTTCAGGCTGGAGCCAATTTGGTACGCTCACAATACTCCTATTCAGTCTTAATGATGTTATTTGGGAATTCTGGGATTTTGAAACTACAAATGGAGTTGAAAAGAGCAAACCTCCGGCATAATTACTTCGTAAAAGCATCCTGAAACCTGAAATAATTCCTCTGATCTTTAGGAACATGAGTCTGAAGGGGGGCGGACACCTCTGATGAAGGCAGCAAGGGCAGGACATCTGTGCACAGTGCAGTTTCTTATCAGCAAAGGTGTGTTTTTAATTTGCTGGTCAGATTTACTGTTTCAAGAAGTCCTGGGCCTCCCAATAAATTCTGTGTTTTTTTGTTTTTTTTTTCTCTCCTGTTCAGGTGCTAATGTGAACAGAGCTACTGCCAACAACGATCACACCGTGGTGTCCCTGGCCTGTGCTGGGGGGCATCTGGCTGTGGTGGAGTTGCTGCTGGCGCACGGAGCCGATCCCACACACAGGCTCAAAGTGAGGCTCCTGTTCCTAATGTGTAGTTTATTGAGGCTCGCTCTGCTCCTCTCATTGTATCGTAATGAAAACTTCATAATGTTGTTTGCCTCTAGGATGGCTCAACCATGTTGATAGAAGCTGCTAAAGGTGGCCACACTAACGTGGTGTCCTACCTGTTGGACTACCCCAACAACATTCTGTCTGTCCCAGCCCCGGATCTCTCCCAACTCACGCCCCCATCACAAGATGCTTCTCAGGTATATACAGCTTTATATCTTATGAAATTTTGCATAAAAAAATAGAAAGATTTGCTTCTTTCTAGACACAGTCATGCTCCCCTACCTAAATGTGACATAATTTTGTTTGATCAGGTTCCTCGTGTCCCATTCCAAGCTCTCGCTATGGTCGTGCCCCCTCAAGAACCCGACAGAGCCCCATCAAGCATTGCTACGCCCCCACCCGTCTCGAGCAAAGGTAAACGATGCCTTAAGAGGTTTATGCCTACTCTAATTAATTTTGATCCAACCCGCCTCACAGAGGAAAGGATTTCTCTTAGAAGAACATAAAATTGAAAGAGTCTGAAAAAAAAACAAACTGCGCTATAAAAAATAGCTGAAATACGCAAAGAAGCTTTACAAAACGTGTCACTAAATAAAACACTATCTTGAATATTCTGTTATTATCATGCTGACATTTGAGTATTAGTTATTCATTAGTAAAGGAGTGGAACTGCTTTCTATAAACCAGCCATAAACACCTGGGTTATTGACGTGTTCCAATCCATTAGTGGAAGTTTACAATTACGGTGCTTTTTTGAAGCTAAGAATGTATCGTACTAAACACCATACAATAACAAAAGCAAAGAAACAAAGAGTCCTGAAAAGTTTCAAAAATGTTGGCTGAAAATCCTGGATTTTGTTAAGCCATGCTTATTTACTTTTACCCTTCTTCATAATTTTAATCTTGATCTCTTTTGTTTTGTTTTCAAAATCAGCGGTGTCCAAACAGAGACAAGCAGCCCTTCAGCCCGGTGTCCCCAGTGCAGTCGGTCGTGGTCCTGAAGCAGAACCTTTGCCACCTTTCCACTTGTGTCCGCCATTGGAATGCATAGTGGAGGAAACGGAGGGAAAGCTGAACGAACTGGGCCAGAGAATAAGCGCCATCGAGAAAGCTCAGCTCCAGTCGCTGGAGCTCATTCAGGGCGAGCCGCTCACCAAAGACAAGATTGAGGAGCTGAAGAAAAGCAGAGAAGAACAGGTA
The DNA here is from genome assembly GCA_903066815.1 of Brachyrhaphis roseni. Classification (NCBI taxonomy): domain Eukaryota; kingdom Metazoa; phylum Chordata; class Actinopteri; order Cyprinodontiformes; family Poeciliidae; genus Brachyrhaphis; species Brachyrhaphis roseni. Next base: position 6,455 of record CAEFZY010023065.1, on the reverse strand, counting down.
TAGTCTCGACTAAAACTGTCATTATCTTAAGTAAAACTGTCAAAAGGAGACCTGTCAATTATAGATGTGGCTGTTTTGTACTCAGGTGCAGAAGAAGAAGAAAATCTTGAAGGAGCTTCAGAAGGTGGAGCGCCAGCTGCAGCTAAAAACACAGCAACAGTTCACCAAAGAGTACATGGAGGCAAAGGGCTTAAAAGAAGATCAGGAGGCAGGACAGAATCAGGGTCCGGGCCCGGGGCCCGGGGGTATGGCTACTGCTCCGGGCCCCCTTCCTACTCCAACAGGTGGTCAGCTACCGATTGGCTCAGACACCGACGAGGAGGCCAACAAAGAGGGGGAACAGGAGCAGCCGCCAGGGGAGGAGGGGGAAGAGGTAAAATTCTCATTCACTTTGCCACAACCTAAAAACCGGACTAATCAGGGTGTCACCTTTTATGCATATCAACTTTAACCGATTCCAGTTTCTCTTCAAAGGCTGTAACATAAGAGTTGGTATCAAACACATTGAAAATACATTGTTTTTGCCTTCATGCCTTGGGGCTGTTATTAATTACTTGCATTGGGAGCAAAGGTCATGTGCAAGTGAGCAGCTGATATAAACAAAGCCAAAATTAGACGAGTTGACGTTTTAAAATGGATCAAGCCATTTTATATAATCGATTATCATGGATAGCATCACAAAATAGCAGTTTCTGTGTCTGTATTTAACACACCTCTAATCTATACATGTTCCAAGATGAACTCAGGCTAAAGACTTATAAGGATAGAACAGAGCATACACACGCATCTAGTCACGTTTATTTGTATAGCACATTTTAGCAACAAAACAGCTAAAAGTGCTTTACACCATGAAACCATAATACAAGAACAACTTATGAAACTGGTTGCATAGTTACGGGACTGTCCCCATCCAGTCGCTGCCCTGCCGACTACCCAGGAAGCAGTAGCCCAGAGCTGCAAAGGGTCCTGGTGAGGCAGCATTTGTGCAGTTTTCTGGAAGTTCATTCCAGATTTGTGGTGTGTGAAAAGCTTAATGCTTCTTCTCCATGTTTAGTTCTGGTTCCGATGCAGAGTAAACCAGAACCAGAAGGCCTGAAGGGTCTGGGACGTCTGTTTCTCACAAATCCAAATGAACTGCAGATATTTCTGTGCGTTTACAAAATGCTTACCTCTTAAGTAACTTCTTACAACTTTGTGTTAGCTCTGATTTCATTTTAAGCATCCCTCTACTTATAAAAAATAGCTAACTTTGATCCATTCACCCAAAGCAGGCGCTCGTAGTATTTAGTTTATTGCGTCTGCTGATTGGATTCCACCCTCCGACTAATTTGTCTTCGAGTCTCTTCTCTTAATACCACTTTAAATTATTCTAAGGAAACTCAAGGTGCTTTCTCTGTGCTTTCAGGATGAGGACGACGATGATGACGATGAGGGCTCGGAAGACGACGCTGATGGAGAAGAAGACGACTACCCTAAACTCCCTCAGGTTGGCACGATCCTGTACAGGGATGGGCCTCAGCTGCCACAGCAGCCGCCTCTTCCTCCCTCGCCCCAGACCCAACCCCAGCCGCCGCCTCCGCCCCTCCAGGCTGCCTTCGTCCCCATCCAGCCGCTGCCAGACTACAACCCCGCCGACTACCCAGGTAGCACGAGCCCAGAGCTGCAGAGGGTGCTGGTGGGGCAGCAGATGCTGGGCCAGCAGATGCTGGGGCAGCAACCTCAAAGTCAGGGTCAACAGCTGGCCGGTTTGGGGCAGGGAATGATACCTCAACCAGCCCCAGACGGGCTCATGGTGGCTACACCTGCACAGACGCTCACAGACACACTGGATGACATCATGGCAGGTGAGGATATTTGCTCACAGCAGATAAACTGAAATTTTATAGTTGCCGATTGGACCAAACCTGCATATATGGATGTTTGGTCCCCCTTTCTGTATTGCAGCTGTGAGCAGCCGCGTGCCCATGCTAACCACTACAACGTCACCCACGCCCCTGACCCAGCCGCCCAATCAGACGAACCCAAACATCACTTCTCCCCCTTCTGTCTTGCCCCTCTACCCTTCGGTTGACATTGACGCACACGTAAGCCTTAAAGCCGTGGTTTTCAAAGGGAACTTTTAACATATACATGCATGCAATGTAATATATCTTATTGAAACATTTGCTGCGTCCTCACAGACGGAGAGCAACCATGATACAGCGCTGACGCTGGCGTGTGCAGGAGGACATGAGGAGCTCGTGTCAGTCCTGATCGCACGGCAAGCCAACATTGAGCACCGAGATAAAAAAGGTACAGAGGAACAAAGAAGGGGCAGGGGGATCTCTGCTGAGGAGATAAATAGGAAAATAAATGCATTCATTCTGTGCTCCACAGGTTTTACTCCTTTGATTCTGGCTGCCACTGCTGGTCATGTCGGAGTGGTCGAGGTTCTCCTGGACAAAGGTGGAGACATCGAGGCTCAGTCAGAGAGAACCAAAGACACACCCCTCTCCTTGGCATGTTCAGGAGGCCGACAGGAGGTAAAACTGCCTTTAAGTTCTGCTCACAGCATATTGATGTTATAGTTCATATTGTTTTTCTTCCTCCAGCTATAATGCATAATGCATTTTTTTTTTTTTATTCGACAGGTTGTGGAGTTGCTGCTGCTGCGGGGAGCCAACAAGGAACACCGCAATGTTTCCGACTACACCCCTCTTAGCTTGGCTGCTTCGGGGGGTTACGTGAACATCATCAAGATTCTCCTCAACGCTGGCGCTGAGATCAACTCCAGGTGAGTGGAAAAACAAAATGGAGTATGCATTTCTGAAGTTTATCACTATCTTGTTAAAATATTTTTACCAATACCTTCTTTTCACTTGTCCATGTTTAAATACTGATCATTCTTAAACTGTCTACCACAACTATACACTCATGTTTTCATAGAAAAAGTTCCATTCTGTAAATATTTTCCTTTTTCCACAGGACTGGCAGTAAGCTGGGGATCTCTCCTTTGATGCTGGCAGCGATGAACGGCCACGTTCCGGCAGTGAAGCTCTTGTTGGATATGGGCTCGGACATCAACGCCCAGATCGAGACCAACAGAAACACCGCTCTGACCTTGGCCTGCTTCCAGGGGCGAGCAGAGGTCGTCAGTCTGCTGCTAGATCGCAAGGCCAACGTAGAGCACCGCGCTAAGGTACAGGACATTAGTGTCATTTAATCCTTTTTTTGTTGGGCGTCCATCTCTCTAAATGGATGAAATCATTGTCTCGGCTATACTTTTGTTTGCATCCGTTGACCATCCTTTGTTCACACAGACTGGTCTCACTCCATTGATGGAGGCAGCCTCTGGGGGTTATGCTGAGGTGGGCCGAGTTCTGCTGGATAAAGGTGCTGATGTCAACGCTCCTCCCGTTCCTTCCTCCCGAGACACCGCCCTCACCATCGCTGCCGACAAGGGCCACTACAAATTCTGTGAGCTGCTCATTAACAGGTAAAACTTCCTCACATCAATGTACTTTTTAAAAGTATCTGTATATTTTTTCTCTGAGACAGTGCTGCAGCTATTTTTAAATTAATATTATTATTGTTCTGACTCCTCATGGCAACACTTACTGCTCTCTGTTTGTAGGGGGGCTCATATTGATGTACGAAACAAGAAAGGGAACACTCCCCTTTGGCTGGCAGCGAACGGTGGTCACTTTGATGTGGTTCAGCTCCTTGTGCATGCAAGTGCCGATGTGGATGCTGCAGACAACCGTAAAATCACGCCACTCATGGCTGCTTTTCGCAAGGTGTGTGCTTTATTCTACATTCAGTGGCTTCCTGCATCACTTTAACAAACCCTCAAGTAACATTATTTCCTGTAATTTGTAGGGTCATGTGAAGGTGGTGCAATATCTTGTGAAGGAAGTCAACCAGTTTCCATCAGACATCGAGTGCATGAGATACATTGCCACCATCGCTGACAAGGTAGCTATTGAATTCTTTTTGGACATTAAAAGTTTTATTTCCACCAGAGGAAACTTTTCTAAGAACCAAATACAGATTGTCTGCGCATCCTTAAAAAGTGTTCATTTCCTGTATCTAAAATGAAGGTCTTAAAATATCTTAAAGTCATTGCAATAAGTTAATGATTGGTCTTAGATCAAATTGTCTTCCTTGCAAAAATGCAAGGAGGACAATTTGATGTGGTTGAGGCTACTGCTATCTAGCTGCAGCTCTAGCCTTGCTATGTAGGTTGGTATGAAGACAAATAGGGACAAAGACTAAAGGACTGGTAATCAGTCTCATATATATATTATAATCTGTTCAAATTTTTTTTTTACCTTTCTGATGTGATACAGGTCTTAAATTTCTTTCATAATTGTCTTAAAAAGTGTTACATTTGAAACCGGCGTAACCCTTAAAATCAGACCACCATGATAGACAATTACAGTACAAAATAACGCTTGGAGGGATACCATATTTTTGGTGTGCAGTATAAATTATATGTGGGATTTTTGTGTTGGTGAAACATTTCTTTCTCGTTCACTTGTGGCAGCTAATCATGTTTTATGTTGAAAAGTAAGGAGGTAATGCTCGCTGCCTGTGATTTATGGCCCTTTGAAACACATGGAAGCAGGCTGTATTTATTACAATGTTTGTATGAACAATACAGGGATTCTTTGATTTGGAGTGTTGTGGTTTTATTTTTGTTTTCTGATGGAATAACTGGAAAATAATTACAAGTTGTAGCTGAAAGGTGAATTTTTCTCTTTTTTGAGCCTCAGGGAACTGAACATATCTCAAACCGATTACAGGTAGACATTAAAACAAAGTGGGGACTGATTTTCCTCAGGATTTGAATAAAACGCAGTGTGAAACAGTCAAAGATTAATGTCGTTTTGGTCAGATTTCACTTTTTTAACCACATTCTGAACCTTGCTGTCGCAACTGGTAGTTCATCCTTTTTGGAAAAACATCTAAAAATTGCATTTAAAAACAAAGAAAAAATATGCTTCTATTAAAACTAGATCTCACTAGATTCATATACGATGATGGCTGTATTTCAACTCAGTTTTATTACATTTCCAAAGTGGTGAATAAGCGCTGCTATTGGATTGACCCTCTGGTCTATTTACATAAACAGCCGTGGTTTTGGTCCCCGCAGTGGAAACAGAATTAGGATCACATGAAAGCTTTAGGAATTCAGGTTCTAATGGGAAAACATTTCAGAGTTTATCTTCATGCTGGATGTGATGAGCGGGAAAGAGTTGTTTACCAGAGTTTTCTCCTGCAGGAACTGTTGAAGAAGTGTCACCAGTGCATGGAGACCATTGTCAAAGCAAAAGACCAGCAGGCAGCAGAGGCCAACAAGAACGCTAGCATTCTCCTAAAGGAGTTGGACTTGGAGAAGGTAATCTTATCGTCGCCGTCTCGTCATTTCTGAGCATACAGAAGACCACCAATGAACAGCAGGAAGCTGGTTTTAAGTAGCTCTGCTGTGTCTAACAGTCTCGGGAGGAGAGCAAGAAGCAGGCGCTGGCTGCCAAGAGGGAGAAGAGGAAGGAGAAGCGCAAGAAGAAGAAGGAGGAGCAAAAGAGGAAGCAGGAGGAAGAGGAAGGGCAGAAAACCAAGGAAGAGTCCTCTGAGATGCAGGAGCAGAAAGAGGATTCAGCCGAAGGTAACCTTTGTTCCTTCACTAGAAGAGACTTTCTAGATCGGGTTGGTGTTGATCACTTGGTTGATATTTAGGTTCCGTCTAAACTCGATCCCTGTTGTCTCTCAGAAAAAGAGGTTCCTATTGAGCCTCCGAGTGCCACCACCACCACCACCATCGGTATATCTGCCACCTCCACCACTTTCACTACAGCGTTCGGTAAGAAGCGAGCAAGTGTGGCCACTACCCCAAACACCAATCGGAAGAACAAAAAGAACAAGACCAAGGATTCAGCACCTAATGAACCAATCATATTGCAAGATCCACAGGTGAGCACTTCTCTGGTTCTTCCTTCAGATATATGGCTCAAAGATTCAATTTCATATTGACACTTCAGTTTAAAATATTGAAGCATTAAATTGAAATCGATATTTTAATTTCTGAAAAAAATTAATTGTCAAAAAAAATTATTTCAGTACATAGGTTGAAACTTAAAAACTATAGATGCAATATAGCAATATTTTTGTGATATTTAGATTTTGTTTCTCTATCTTTCTTTTTGATTGTGGATCACAGGTAATGAAAAACCAAAAACAGTTTTTTGCAGGATTTGTAACATTAATGTTAAGCTAATAAACTATTGATGATTTGACATTTCTCTAGTAGCCAATTATTAACACCCTCTAAGCCACAAAAGGTTGTTGCTAACACAGCTGGTTGTTAAAATTGCTGCATGTGAGTATATTAATGGGAAGTTCAGTGGAAGGAAAAAGTGCAAAGGTTACATTACACTTAATATTGCATGGGGAAAAAAAATAATAATTATATATAT
>CAEFZY010023057.1:0-15533 GCA_903066815.1 Brachyrhaphis roseni | reverse complement strand
ATTTGATTCAGGTGTGTTGGAGCAGGGGTGCATCTGAAAGTTGCAGGGTGGTAGCTCTCGAGGACTGGACTTGAGCACCCCTGCCCTAGAAATATCACATTTGGAATGGTTGATTATAATACTGCAGGATCCCCAATCATACTGTATGTTTATAGTTTTTCAGTCTTTCATTTAATTTGGTATTAAAAATGTCTTAAAACATCTTAAATTTGAAACTTGCAGATACCCTGACTTAAGCAGCTGACTTCTGCTCTCCATGTTGACCTGCTGACTCTTTTCATTCTCCCAGTCGATCCGTAGAGATGAATGGCTACACGGCAGCACTCAGGGACCAGTACATCAACACCTCCATGTCCACACACTACCAGCTCCTGCCTCACCTGTTCAGCTATGCAGCCCAGTCAGGCCTGCTGACCCCGCAGCCCCGCAGCGTCTACCCACAGTCCCACCCTCTGGTGCTGCAGCTTGTGGCTGCTGAGGACCTGTCTCCCCTCACCACCCCAATGCTCATAGAGGACGGGTGAGTCTTTGACTGCACAACACATTCAGTGCTGGAAGGAGTCACAGATTTGTTCTGTTTTGCTCCCCCCCAGCCCTCACACTTTCTGTGTGAATTCCAAATAGATTAAAACGTCACTCAAATCTATCAGTCTGAAAACGGATGATAAGTAATTTCTAAAGTTTTGAGAGCCACAGCAGTAGCTGTTATTGACAGATGGAGAAAACATGGAACAGTGGAGAACATTCCCTGGATTGATGGCTCTCCTCACATATGGAGGACTCTTTGAGTAAGTCATAGAGGAACTAAGAAAAACACCTACAAGTTCTGCTGACTTCACTTCCATCAACTAAAGTCAGAGTTGAGGATTCAAAAGAAAGCGAGACCTGGTAAAGATGGCATCCATGGAAGTTTCCAAGTTGAAAACCTCTGCTCACCAAGAAAATCGCAAAAGCCGGTTTCTTAATGATGTTCATCAAGACGTCTCAGAACACATCGTGTGTGTGGCTTTATTATCGTTCATCACAATAAACCTGGAACACTTTATCGTCCACCAAAATGTATTTTCATGACACTAGTGTGATGGTGGAAAGCTGCTTGGTTTCTTCAAGTTATGGATGGCGTTCTGTAAACCGAATGGCGTAGTCAAAGTCTGGACTTAAGTCCAATTGAGATGTTGTGACATGACGCTAACTTTTAACAGATTATTCATTCAGAAACCCTCCAACGACGCTTCATGAAAACAACAAAGAGCAGCGATGTAAAAGCTCACTTTCTGGTTTGAAAACACTTGATTGGTTGTTGTTGCTACAGAGGATGACCCGGCCAGTTGTTAGGGTTATTTTTTCACATAGAGCCACCTGGATTTGGATATTTTATTTTCTCTTTATGAATAGAATCATCATTTAAATGTGTCTTTGTCTATGAAATTGATAATTGAAACAGAGTGTAAGAATAAAGCAAAACCAGAAGATATCTGTGAGGGGCGTGACAGCCATTCAGCAGCAGTGTGACATCATGTGTCGCTCTGCCTGGTGTATCCCAGGTACAAGGTAACCCAGGTGGAGCTGTTCGCCCTGCTGTGTCGCCTGGCGGATGAGCTGCTCTTCCGGCAGATCTCCTGGATCAAGAAGCTGCCTTTCTTTTGCGAGCTGTCCATAGAGGACTACACCTGCCTGCTCAGCTCCACCTGGCAGGAGCTCATCCTGCTGTCTTGCCTCACCATCTACAGCGCCCAGATCTTCGGAGACTTGGCCGACGTCACTGCCAAATACACACCGTCTGATGATGAGCTGCAGGGGTGAGTGGCGTGGAGAGGTGTTGAGCTGCAGTAACCTTTATTGGTGTTTGGTGTTACCTTGCTTTATCTTTTGCATTTGAAAAGAAAAGCCTGACCGGCCTCAACTAGAACATAATATCTGCAGTACTGGTGATGAAATGACTTAACCAGTTTTTGTACAATGTCAAAGAAGTCACTAGTAGCGATCACTTCTGACCCCCTTAAATCTACAGGGCTTTACAAACATAAGACGGTATCTGTTCTGTCTGGAACCAGGCTGCCAGCTGCAGCAGTCAGCTGCTTTAGTTTGAATGTGTTGTGTGAAACAAACACCCAGAACACCTAGTCCTTAGCCAGAAGGCAAGGTTAGCAGAAAGCTAGCGGTGTGCTTATCAGCCTGCAAACCACATATTGTGTTAAAAACAGGAACAGAACAACAGGATTCCTATCTATGCTTGAAAGTGTTAATATTTCCCAGCTTTGGAAAAGTACAGGTTAAAATGAAACACAACATTGAAAAATATTTACTCTCTATTAATATGGAAATTGTGTTCTCCATATAAATAGATTTTTTTTAAATTCTTGATATACAATAATAATAATAATAAAGTTATTCTCAGTGGGAATGTATTGGAAGCATATAAATGTTGATTTCATGACATAAACATGTCCCTCTGACTACCTCCAATAAAAACAAGTGAAGGAATTATGTAGGAATCCTGGAACATCCCCAGAAGGCATTGCTCACTGTTCTCTTTATACAGTTATTATTAAAGTAAGTCATTTTTTTCTCATATAAAAATTAACTTGGATGACATATGTATTTATATTCAACAGTGCTGTTAAATGGTAAATAGCTTGTACTTGTAAAGCACTTTATCAAGTCCAGAGGACCTCAAAGCGCTTCAGACTACATTCAGTCATTCACCATTCACACACACACACACACACACACTCACACTGATGATGGTGAGCTACTGTTAGTAAACACAGCTGCTCTGGGGCAGAGCAAAGGCGAGGCGAGGCTGCCGTGCACCGGGGCCACCGAGCCCTCTAACCACCAGCAGCAGGCAAGGTGGGTGAAGTCTCTTACCCAAGTACACAATGACAGAGGCAATGGGGATCGAACCGGCAACCTGCTGATTGTGGGGCAAACCACCAACATCCCAAATGTCCCAAGCCTTAATGTTTGAATAGTTTTTCATAATGAATGTGTCAAAGTCCCAGTCCTAATTGAATCATATGTTTCAGCACATAGCAAAACGGAAACCAAATTGATATATTTTTTCAGACATTGTGTTACATCCTGAGCAGATACTTGCAGTAACACTGATGAGCAGATCGACAGCTAAATGTTTAAACATTTGAATGAAACAGTTTCTTATTAAAATGAGGAGCACCACCATAACTTCCACTTTCTTGAGCTCGCCTGAATATAAGCCACGCCCACCAACTTAAAAAAATGTTAAAAATCAATCAGCAGGTGTCCATGTTGTACCATGAAATATTTTCTAAGAGTGATTTTCTAAACTGAAATACATACCAGTTAGCATACACAAATACATGTAAATAGTTTTTCCAAGCAATGCTTAGAAACACTAGTCCAGTAGCCTGCCAGGAAAACTTATTGATCGCCATGTTCAGTTTCCTCCTGCAAACTCCTCAACTAAAGTCGAAGTCTCTTTAGGGTTGGAATTGAACAGCCTCAGAATTACTTAATCTATAATTATTATTTCAAGGATTTCTTTAAAATTATTAAATATTATCAGAACAAGGATACAAAAATATCAAAAGAATGATGTAAACTTACTTAGAAAAACATTTTAATGAGAGTATTTAATCCTGATGTATTAAAAGATCAAGTAGCTTCTATTTGTAAAACTGATACCAAAGGATAACTTCACAAGGTGCTCAACATTAATCATTTACATTTTTTATTTTCTTTTTTGCCAGAGCTGTTGTAAAATTAGCACTTCATCCCACTAATAGTCTGACTTTATTCTGCTAATTAGTTTAATTTTGTATCATTGCGTTTTTTCTAATGTTATTACGACTTTATTCTAATAATCAAATTTTTTTCATAGCCTTTACCTCATACTCCATACCTGATACAGTTGCTAGTGTTTCACTTCAATAATAGTTTTGTTGAGCTGTTCGTTGTCAGTCTTTTTTTAAATCACTGTCTTCTTACTCTTTACTAATCAAACAGTAGCACAATTCAACATGGTTTCTGTATTTACTGGACATAAAATGCCGGAGGAACCTTCAGACAAAGCTGCTGTGATCAGGGTCGTTGGCTTTGCAACATTTTCATAAATGTCAAAACTCATTGGGGTGTGTGCGTGTGCGTGCGTGCCTGTGTGTTATCTCACTCATTACAATAATCAGTGTCTCCCACGGCTGTTTTGTGCAAGGTGTTAGCATACACAACATGTTGGCTTTCCCAGGTAGCCTGCTGGACTTCTCCCCTAATGATTCACTGAGAAGGATGTAGATATCAGGAGTTCCACATTACAGAGGCGAGTCGTTCTGCTCTAGGAGCCCTGCGTCTCTCAGCAGGGACATTATTTTTCTTGGTGAAGGGCCAGAGAAGGAATCTGTGAACAGGAGGACTCCCTGAGCCAGAGCTGTGACTAGCACTGTCTGGCATGAGAAAAACACAGCAGGTAGAAAGGGATGAGGGGCGGAGGGGGGTGGAGGTGAATGTGTAAATCATGCTTGAATTATCTGACTTTATGACATACATCCCTGTGATATATCGTGGTGCTGCGCCGCTCCGGACAGCCTTCCTTTGAGTTCAGAGTTTTCAGGAGGGGGGGGTTGATTTACAGCAGCGATGGTTAACGTTGTCATAGAGATTAGGAGTTTAAGAGCCACAGAATCAGGGAGGCGATGATGAGGAAAATTAAACTTCATGAATGTTTCTATTTCCTCCAAAAACCTGTGGGAGAACGAGATGTTTTCATCTCTTTGAGTGGATTTGACAGAATCCTCCCTCTTTTCTGAAACACACAAAATACTGTGAGCGTTTGTCTTGCAGTAAAAATACCGAAACATTTTACTGGATCTGTAAAAATGACTGCATTTTTACAGATTCTGTGTAAAGAAACAAAACCATTTTAAGCTTTTCTGTCCAACTGTCAAGTGTGTTTGTGTGATCCCACAGCTTCAGTGAAGATGGGATGGAAGTGATGGAGAGGCTGATATATCTGTTTCGTAAGTTCCATCAATTGAAGATCAGCAATGAGGAGTACGCCTGTATGAAGGCCATCAACTTCCTCAACCAAGGTGATGAAGAGCAGCTGTCTGCCATCACTGAGTCCAAACTGTTGTGACCACCTCACACAACCATAACACTACTGTCTCTGTCCAGATATCAGAGGACTGTCCAACATCTCCCAGCTGGAGCAGCTGAACAAGCGCTACTGGTACGTGTGCCAGGACTACACCGAGTACAAGTACCCGCACCAGCCCAAGCGCTTTCCTGAGATCATGATGTGTCTGCCTGAGATCCGCTGCATCGCAGGTAAGGCCTGAGGCAGCCAGAGGGCAACACGCGATTCCTCAAACACACTTCCAAATCTGAATTCCTCTGGAATTGAGCAGAAGAGCTCAATTTTTTTCACCGATTGTCTGTTTCATACTAAACTGTCATGACATAATGATCAGTTCAACATACTGTATATGTAAGTCTTTTACATACATATCTTGTATTAAAATTTACAGTGAATCCTCGTTTTTCGCGGGGGTTACATTCCAACAAGAACCTGCGATAGATAAAATCCGCAAAGTAGAAACCTTTATTTATTTATTTTTTTACAATTGTTATACAATTATTATACAATGAAATACTCCATTTTTACAGGCCCAAGCATTTGTTTAACAAATAAAAGTACAGTATAAATGTTGTTTTTTTACAAACTGAAGGCTTCAAATTGCGGAGGTCAACTTCGCCCCACCGCGACCCAAGTCATTGGATTAGAACGGGAGAAAATAAAAAATGATCATGATAAAAAATACAAAGTACAGCAGGACAAATAGTAACTCAGGTGTATTTCACTGCTCTCCTGACTGAGCCGCTGTATCCTGACTCCGCTCTATAGTGGTTTGTTCTTCTAAAGCCGCTGTGCAGGTGTGTTTTTTCGAGAGAAGGACATAGTTATCTGTAGTTGTTGTCGCTCTTTTTTCTTCTGGGCAAAATGATTCTTATAAACCGACATGCCACCATCAATTACCCTATGTTTGCAAACTTAAATTTGACAAGCTGTTTTACGTACGTGTACATATTAAACCGCAACGTTATTGACACACAGGTAGAGAAGAAGCGGAGAGACTGTTTAACCAATCAGAATGCAGAACACAATGCACCATGCAAATCCACGAAGCAGCGAGACGTGAAAGATGAACCACGATATAGCGAGGGTTTACTGTATATATTTTATAAAAGTTGCATATAAAGCAGAATCAGCAGCCATCTGATATTCTAAGCCAAGAACAAAAAAAGCCTCATTCTGATCCTGCCAGTCAGGTTGGGTTTCTTGGGAATGAGAGTAGCATCAGATCTGTGGACGACAAAAGTCATAAATTACTTATGATAATTAATTCCTGGCTCCAAAAAGCAGGAAATGCTGCCTTCGGGTACAGGAACAGGCCAACAGCAAATTCAGATGTTTTCAGCATCAGATTTAAAATACCCAAACCTCCCTTACATTCTGCCTAACTGACTGTAAACAAAAGGGTTCATTCAGGTGCTTGAATTCAGGTGCTGCATATGATGGTTTCAAGATCTAGAAACGTCTTGATATTCTATTTGCACAGTTCTGTAAAAAAAATAAATAAATTATAATTAACTTTTAGGAGAAAAGACTCCCTACAGAAAGTCAAGTGATTATTTAGATTGTGTTTAAACATTTAACTTGCACAGGAAGGTCATTTAACTTTACACAAACTGATTTATTTATTGTAATAATTACTATTCCTACTGGCTCAAGGACTTATTGATCTGTGTAGCTGAAATAAAAAGTTTGTGAAATTGGAGGATTTTTTCTTTGACCAATCAGGTGTATCGGGTATGGAAGGTGTGTGTGAGAGAGAATTTTCAAAACATCTATTTTTTTTTCAGATTTTATTTGACTTGTTCCTGCTATGTAGAATATCATCACAAGACATTTTTAATAACAGTGAATTGAAATGTTTGACTTGTTTGTATCTCCAAAGTGCAGGTTGCCTTTTTGTTATTTTGAAACTGAACCCAAACACATCACATCTACATGTACAAGCATAACTCCTTCCTCGCTAAAACTGTTTTCTAACCTTATCTAGTTGTCGTAGTGTTGACAATTAGTAGCAAAGCACTTTTTTGGTTTGTTATTGTGAAGTAATTTTGTCCTTCCTACCTGGAGAAGAGATACTTATTCCTGATCCTCCTGACGTCTGCTCACAGATCTAACGGTTCTGTTTAACCTGCTCTTATGTTCCAGTCATGGAAGGTTACCTACAGGAAGGTGCTGGAGGATAAATTGTATACCTAAGCCTAAAAGCTTAGAATATGATGTTGTGTCTCTGAGTTTGACCTGCCTCTGTGTGGTTGTCCTCCCAGGGAAGCTGGTGAACGTCCCCCTGGAGCAGCTCCCCCTCCTGTTTAAAGCAGTCTTGCACTCCTGCAAATCCAGCTTGACCAGCTACCGGCCCGGCCCGTCGCCCTGCGCGACCGCCCCCTCTGGAAACTAACCTATCCCGACTGCCGAGCCTAGGGACCGGTCTCCCCTCCTGTGAATGTGACAAGCAGCTAGTTCTTTTTTTTTTTTTTGTAATATTTTTCTTTATATATTTATTACACGACAGAGCTGAATGTATGCTGATTTACACTGTGCACATCTTCTGTACAAAACAAATGCTCAAAGATGCATTGGTCTTTGGAGTTTACAAGTGTATATCCAGTTTGCTCAATGTGTCGCCGTTGCCATTGTTAGACTAGACTTTAAAAGAGCTTATTTTATTCAGACAGGGCAGCAGGACACATTTGTGATTTGTGACTACCTCAGGAAGATGTTGTTGCTATTTTCAGGTACCTTTTCTTGCTTTGAAATGAAGAGTTGCCCGGTCTAAAATCAAACCTGTGGATGCTTTGACATCTCAATCAGAGACTGAATGTTAAAATGAGCTGCAGAAATCAGACTTTAGAAACATCAGTGTTGTGTTGCACTGAAAATGCAAAATCCATTAGCAGAATTTTAGCTACTTTATATGCATGGACTCTCAGTTATCCTGTATTCGGGAGGCGGTCCTGTCCGTTTAACATTCCATGAGTTAAGTTGACCGTTGTTGGATCTGTGGGATCACTGAAAAAGGAGCATACGGGTATTTTTTACAATCATAGACTAGGGATGTTAGGCTTTATTGCAGGGGAAGGGGAGGGTAGCTAGGTTTGCTGTTTTTGTTTCACTTTTCTTTCTAGACCAAAGTGTTATGCAATGCTTTCTTCAAACACCCACTAATGGGTAGGGAGCTGACAGCTCAACAAAGAATGAATATATATAAAGGAGAACTTTCTTATCAATGAAGGATGGTGATAAGAAATTAATCAATATGTAACAGAGGAGAGACCCTCAGCCGGGCAGACAAATGGGTCACCAAAATTCCACCTCAGTGCTGCTAATCAGAGCCATGTTTTAGTTGCAGGAAGTGGCTTCAGGTTTCAAACAACACTGCCTTCATGTGGAAGCTTTCACTTTGTTCTGAAAAATCAACAAATGGGCTGCAGTCAGAGCAGTTGGTTCATACAGCCTCGTCATGTTGGTGGAGCTCTGCCAAGTTCAAGTTTATTTATAGAGCACATTTCAACCAAAGAACTTCACAATAAGTCAGTAATCATGTGACCAGAACAGAAAGAGAATCCATCAGTTGGATTCCCTTTATTAAAGGCTAATGTTGAGCCATTTTCACATGACCCTGGACATTAAAGTCCGATGTGTGATGAATATCAGACATTATTCTAATGCAGCCATTGTAACCTCTTGTATCCTTTTACACCTGCGGAGCTCTTGGTTGTTTTCTTACATGCCAACCAGCTGGAAGTTTTGCAAAAACACCAAATCTCACCATGTGCTTGTGTTTTAGTTTCTAATGCAGACATCTCAGTACACTTGAAATGAGGCAAAACTAACTTTTTGCTGCAGCAAGATAGAGGAGCTTGTTGTAAGTCAATAATTCCTTAATATTGAGAAGAAAGTGCCAATGGCAGATTATTTCACTTATAATCTGTTTTACGAGTGAAATAATCTTGTCAGTGAAACTAACCTTTTCATCAATATTAGAGAATTGACTTAGAACAAACTCCTATATATTGCTGAAAAGTGATTTGTCAGCTAGTTTTGTCTTATTTCAAATTTATTAACATATTTTCATTAGAAACTAGACAAAAAAATACTTGGTAAGATTTTGTGGTTTTGTTAAATCAAGCCAAATATAATAATGTTGATATTTAGCAGATTTTAAGGTCTAATAAGAATGTTTTTTAAAAATGAGATACAATCAGAAGTAGACTAGGAAAAAGCCCCAGGTTTTCCTGGCAGGTTTGTTTTTGAAAGGTTTAGTGTACTGAACCAGTTCACATATGATCATCTTTAACAGAAACACAGCAGACCCCATTAATCTGAACAATATTGTGTACATGTAATATTTTAGACTGGGGGATCAGCTGGTTAATGGGAATAATCCTGCATTCACTTGATCTTAGTGGTCAAAAACATCCAAACACATTTTGACAGCTTTCCGGATGCAGGACAGGAAACTGCTTGGATTCTCTTTCTGTTTGGACAGAAATCAAAACTCATACAGCTAGCAAGGTTTGTGGTTCTTCATGTTGCTCCAGTTCTTCCTCCGCTGCAGCAACATGATCTTGCAGCAGAGATTGTGCAGTAAAATCCTTACAGCAGATTAAAGAAGCTCCAAATAAATCCCAATTTGCTCCATTCCTGCAGCTCTATTTTTTTGATTTCGTGGTTGGGAGTAAATCTCCAACTGTAACTAAAAGTCCTGATTGTTCTCAAGTAAAACCAGAACTTTCCGGCTTCCAGCCAGCACTGAATGCAGCATTTGATCGATCATGTTTTTCTCATCTACACCTTGAAATTTCAGAACTGAACGCGAGTAGAAATGTAGCTCATGACGGCGGCCCCACGTCTTAAAGAACCAACGCTGAGTGATGGAATTTAGGTGACCCACGTCTGGATGAGCCTCTGGGACAGATATGCACATTGTTTTAAAAGAATAGCCATAGAAAAAAGAAAAGAAAGGTCTTTATTTTTAAAATGTGAGATGATCATTTCAGACCGCTTGAATATTTCCTTGTGGATTCTTTGGGGTTTTCGCGGTTTCACAAGATGCGAACAATTAGAAGCGCAGGAAGATGCTGTTCTTGCAACAACTTTTTTTTTTGTTTTTTTCCTTTTTTTATATTTTTTTTATTTTAATTATTTTTTTTTGCACACACCGATGAGGTTCAGAGACCTGGACGCTTGACCATGGCTGCTGCCCTCCACGTGTGTTCCTCTGGCAGGTCCCTGCAGACCTGGATCTAAACAGGGTAAAGTTTTATGTTGCATTCAGGAGTTCCTCAGTGACTGTGCTGATGTACCTGTAGTGTTAGTAGATGTAGGGACGGGGACATCGTAGGTCCTCTTGTAGAAAATTTCTTTTTTTTTCTTTCTCCCCTTTTTCACAGTATTTCACCCAAGCTTTGAGAGACAGTGGTTGTAGTCTGAAGGTGAGGACCAGGGTGGGGGTCCTCTTCACCTCCTCCCCCATGTCTGACAGATGCCACCTGTCAGCCTCGCTCCAGCCTTGCTGTGTGAAATGTGTTTTCCTCTGTAGTTATTTCAAATGTTTTCAGGGTTTTTTTTCCTTTTGTTGTGCTTTCTTTTCTTTTCCCAGTTTTTTTTTTTTTTTTTTTTTGGCAGTGGGTCAAAGCTTTCTCCATCATATTCAGAAGTTTTAAAAAGATTTTCAAACCAAACTCTTTCCCTTGTCTCGTTCATCACGTCGCAGCAGTCGGTGGTTTAGAACTCAGAAAGGAAGAGCTCTGGACTCGTGGAGGTTTTCTGTTTAGAATGTTTTCCTCTAAACATGCGGCCAGTTTCTACGTTTGACTGATCTGGAAAATTGTGTCACCTACCTCGGAAATTAGAGACATATGGCAGCACATTAGGGCCGTTGTAGGCAGAAAAGGATTACATTTCTGCCAAGAAACTCAGAAACGTTTAGATTGTCAGCAATTTTCCACAAGAAACAATGAAAAATAAATAAATTGCGAGAAAAAGAACTGAGAATTTTTTGTCTTACAATTTCCTGACATTACAGCCTTAATTTTTCTAGAAAAAAAATTCTGAGATTAATCTTAAAATTTGAGGGGGGTTTTCCCTGTAAATTTGGATTCAAATTTTTTTCTGGAAACTTTCTGAGATTAATCTAAAAATGTCAGAGTTTTTTTTATTTTCTGGCAGAAATGTACTACTCCTATATTTAAATCTACAATGGTTAATAAGCCATCATGAATATGTGCTTATTTTATAGCCAAGCTCTTTGTTTTCTGTTTCTTTAAGCGTTTAGCCGCGTAGGGATTCTGTTTTTATCTAGCTCAGCTTTGTGTTCTGCGTCATTCACCTTTGGACAGAAGACATCTTTGCAACCGACTGACCATTCCACTACATGATCTCAGGGATAAACCACTTTCTGTGAACACAAACCTGAGCAATAGCGAGTGTTTTTTGAAGGGAAATTCAGTCGACTAACTCAAACACATTCACCACCATCGACTTATTGTCTGCACAGAAAGGGAGTGTCAAACATAGGCTGTCTGAAAAGGCTCCGTCGACACGTCACCTCGGTAACGCTCTGACCAGCGATCAGAGTCCAGATCAGACAGTAACCGAGCAGCCGCATCGGTCCCTGACCTCCGACCTCCTGCTCTCTCTGGACAAAGGCTTCTTTTTCTTTCCTGTTTTTATGATTTGAATGTGCAGAAGAGAGAGAAATCATTCATCATTTCTGTGCTGAAACTACCTCTCTAAGTTGTCATTGTGTTTTTCTTATTTATTACTTTCACTACAGCATTCTGTTCTGTTGTGTGTTGATTTCACTTGGTGCTCTGGCGTTGATATCAAACTCTTAAATCCGGACACACATTGAACCTCTCCTTACGTTCTACCTCAGACACTCCTTTTGTCCTTTGGCAGCTTTTATTTTGAAAACACCCAGAGTCCCTCATGCCCCTTGACTTTCCTTTTATGTTTTTGCTTTGTTTCTGTTAAATTAGCGTCATTTCATATTCCAACTCCTGGCCTCTCGTCATGAATCCAGGCTGGAGATGAAAGAACGTCAGTGGCGGTGCCACATCCATCGTATCAGAGCGTTATCAAGCCGACGGCTGCATTGTTTTCTCCACATCACGATACGCCTCAGTGTGTGTGTGTGTGTGTGTTTATTTTTTAATCCCCATTGTGTTCCCTGATTATTGTTCCTTCAAGGCAACACAGAGCGCTATCATATCTGACTCTGTCAATGCTGCTTGTGATCGATTATCAATGAGAGAATGGAGCTGTGGTCAAACTGACCTCTCCTGGTGTTGACGTGCGGCGGCGCTCTGGTGTGACCCTGGCGCCGTGGCACGAGAGCGCAGACCCGCTCTGAGCTGACCTCTGATGATGCGGACGGTGACGCCATCGGGTGGAGCGGGGCGGGGGCGGGGCCTGCTCAGGCCTCAGCTCCGCCCTGCAGATATCCTCACATTCAAAGTGCCGGGCGTCACTAATGACAGCCCACTTTACGGTGTGAAGTCCTTATTGTTGGGTCTGATGTTCTCATGAAGCGGGGGACTCCTGGAAACTGAGCCGTGACACTGCTATGACCTTTGACCAGGAGAATGGTTTGCAGGAGTGAATGAATGTTGACATATCTCAGGGATTAAATACATTTACACAATCGAATCAATTCACTGATACTTCTTTTTTTTTTTTCTCCCTCTTCAGAAATCTCGTCTGCTCTCATTACTGTAACTACCTGTGAAGAATGTGATCCATTACGTGTTTAAAGCATGTTTAGAATGTTTTAGGACTTGAAACCAAATAAATGTGAATGTTATGCAAGTAAAAGCAGTTCGTCTCTTTGTTTTTTATGGTTCAGTCTGAGATGCTCTCAGGGTCACGAGTTCAGATCTTTGGACCAACATCTGACATCCTGTTCTCAGCGGAGCATTGATGGTAGATTTAGACTGACTGTCACTGCAGAAAGACTCAACTGTGAATTTGGCAGCAAGATGTTGCTTGGACAGAGGAGTACACAGAAAAATACTGAAAAACTATGAGTACATATACATTCAAGTGTTACTGGTACAAATAGAAATATAAAAATTTGATTGAATATACAAATATTAAAATATTACTAAATGTATAGAAGAGGAAACAATAAGAACAATATTGAACCGGATGATAGTCCAGCTGCCTGAGTGCTAGTGGGAGCTAACTGTTTCCAGTAAACACCTGTTTGCTTGTGATCTATGCAGGTTGTTCTCAAGTAAATTAAGATCGGAAAAATAAATAATTTCAGTAATTTAGCCCAAAACATGAAACTATACCTGCAACACAGCCCTGTGATTCTGTGGGGTTAAAGGTCAGGGGAGTTTGTTGACCAATAAGGTACTGTAACACAATGATTATTGGACCAGCTTTTGGTACCATAGTCAGAGTGTGTCAGAACCAAGTCCAGATGGAAATCAAATCAGCCTCTCTATCCAGCTGGTCAGCAGAGGGAAGTGTTCTGAAACTTCCTGCTGGAAGCTGCATTGAGGAGTTCAGAAAACCCAGTGGACCGACCATCTAGATAGATAGATACTTTATTGATCCCCAAGGGGAAATTCAAGGTCCCAGTAGCTTAAGACAATACACACAACATACACTGCAGTTCAACCGTATATTACAAAATCGCTGGAATACTGAAAATTAACACACTTACCAGATCAACATCACTAAGAGATGAAAGTATTAAAGAAAAACACTAGAATCCTGAAAACTAAATTTAAGACAGTTGCCAGCTCAACATTACTAAGAGATAACAGTACTAAAAAAAAACAGATAAACAAATATGTGCATGTGTCATATGGACATAAAAATGTAGTATATAGTAATATAACAGTACAAGTATAGATATTTGAGCAGATAAGATAACTTGTAATAGATCTAGATGCATTTTATGAGAACTTCTTATGAAAAAATGTATAAAATTAATTCATAATGATGTAGCTTGGCAATGTCCAACTAGAAACTGCTTTGATTTGATTGATATGATATTAAGCACAAAACTGTTCAATCTTAAAGCTTCCATTTATGTGGCTCTCAGAAAGCCTTACAGCAGGCTGGATTTGGCCCCTGGGCCTGGAGTGTGACACGTTGTAGAGGGTGACAGTGTGTGTCTACTGGATAAGCCTTAATATGTTGATCATTAGATACTTTTTCTATTCTGTTCCTATACTGTTCTCATTTGCTGAGAAATTGAGTTTGTGTTATTTATTTTATAAGCCATAATCATCAAAACGAACTGAAATAAGTGCTTGAAATTGTATCGCTCTGTGTATAATGTATGAGTCTCCCTCTTTGACGGTAATCTAATTTATTGAAATGAGTTTGCCATTTACCTTTTGTATTCTCCAAAGCTGCTTAATTTATCAGAAGTTCTCTGGAAATAGTGAACTTCTGATGAAACCGACTTGGCAGCCGTTAGGTTGTCGTACATTACACACGGAGCAGTTATATGTTCATAATAAAACACAGAGAAACGGAATCTGTTATACTTGAGGAATATTATGGCAGTGAAGTTTTATGAAGAGGTTATCTGTGACTGGTGGCTGCAGAAGCAGCAGCAGATTCATCTAAACATCTGGACTGTGGATCTGTGAAAAGATTCTGACCACCTGCAGGATCTGAGTCCAAATTCAAATCTGCAGCAAAGTCTGATAAAAATGTGCTGCATCTGAAAATCTGGAACCAGGAATTTGATCAAACCTCATCAGCTTACTTCTAAACTAAATGAAGATGTTTTTAGCTTTTGAACAGAAACGAGTGAAAACTTCAATCTTCTGAATGTCAAATCTAAATTGAAATGCCATTCATTTCTTACATATATTACAACAGTTTTAATGTAACAGTGGGAGGAGCGCAAGCAGTAGCATCTGTTATTCAAGAACCACCATAGCTTCCCTATCAAAGCTACAATATAACCCAAAGCACAAAACAGTGACGGCTCACCAGGGACGTTGTAGACAGAAACAAAATAGGAGAAAGTTTTTGTCAGAAAACGCTCGAGGTTAATCTCAGAAACATTCTGGAAAAAAGTTGGAAAGGTCAAAAAATTTGCTAGAAAATACTAAGTAAGTTTTTAACTTTTGAAACTCCAAACTCCAAGTTTTTTTTCTAGAAAATCCCCGAGGTTTATTTTTTTGGGTGAAAATGAACTCCTCCTCTTTTTTCCTCTTTCTATCTATTCAATCTTTTCTTTGATACTGAAAATGTAAAACTTCCTAAAACCGGAATCAGCATGTTTTCCTCTAGAACAGGGGTGGCGAACTCCAGGCCTGGAGAGCCGCAGCCCTGCAACTCTTAGATGTCTCCCTGGTCCAAAACAGCTGAATCAAGTAGCTGAATCACCTCCTAAGTGCAGTCAAGTTCTCCAGAGTTCTGCTAATGACCTCATTATATGACTCAG
>CAEFZY010023052.1:0-38231 GCA_903066815.1 Brachyrhaphis roseni | reverse complement strand
ATATATATATATCACAAGTCAGTCTGTCGCAGTCCCTGCGTATCATTGCACATAAAACATTTCTAATGTTTCAGAACTTATTCAATTAGGTATGTTACAACTGGAAATGTAAAAATATCTGAAAGGAGGCAGTTAAATTACATGTGCCATTTATACTTAGAGTTGACATTTCCAAGCGTCAGACTTGATAAATTAAGAGAAAGGTCCCATGTAGTTAAATTATTCATAGTTGCACAGAGGCACAGTTGTTAGCACTGTTGCAACGCTGCAACTCACACATGGGTAGCCATAGTGTGAGACATTGGCACCCTTTCACTTTTAACACTGAGCACCTAACCCAGTATGCTGGGTCAAATCCATAACACAAACCCTGTCATCTTAAATCTGCTTCTGGACTGCCTTTTTAATCACAGCCTCCTACAATAGTGCCTTTACACAGAGCAGTTGTTCTCAAAAGTTAGAAATAATTTGTTGAAAGATGTATTTGTAATTCATTCTGTTAAAAGGTAAATAGAGCTTCTAAAATGTATCTTTCACATATTTCTAGGAGAAAAATCAATTATGATCAAGAAGTATTCAAAAACTGTTCATTGTTTGTTACCAGCAAGTGAGAAAAATTGATCTGCTTAAACTAAACTGATCATTTTCCAGGGCTCTGTCTGCATATGTCAGCAAATCAACCGTTTCACTGTTGAACTTTGAAAAGGCACGGCTCCCCTCGAGCATAAAAATGGGATTTACCAATAAACGTTCACGTTTATTTGAGAATGGTGAAACTCAACACCCTCTAACTCTGCCTGATGGGGTCTTGCCAATGAATCGACGAGTAGGGTTGGATGCGCATGGAGCGCTTACACAGGCGTGCACTGTCACAAGAACATGACACTTTGAGATGGTAAATCAGACTGAATTTCAATTTCATTTCATGTCGCCGCTGTGCAGCCAGATCATAACTTACAGGTGGTTGCTCCCACAGAGTCGTACTTCAAAATATACCCACGCATGCATGACAGAAGCCGTAGATGCAGAATGATAGAGCCACAATTTTATCCTTGCAAGTGTATATATTGTTCATATTGAAATGCAAAAACATCCAGGCACAGCCCTTCACAGCTGGTTCTCCATAATCAAACTTCATCAGTAATCTAATCAACTCAAGAGGGCGTGCATGCTTGTTTAATGAGTTGTGCGCTCTCTGGGTGCATCTCAGCATGAGTTTGCGTGGGTGTCGCTCTGGTCAGCTGTGTGTGTGTGTGCATGCAGGCGTTAATGTAGCACTAGCTCTGATGTGGAAATTTGAAAAGACATTGCCTCTGTTAGCTGTTTTACAATAATACAATAGTATTGTATTTATATCAGAATGGATATGCATTAGTCACATATTTCTAAGAACTGCAAGTCAAGTCTATTCTGTTATCCTTAAACATGGTCTTATTTTCATATGTATATATAAAAAAAGAAAATGAAATGGGTTCGGTATCTGAACTCCTCGCATCTGATAATACAACTGAGACTAGAACATTGTCATGCCAAATAGTACTTGTTTTATTTAACAAGTAATTTTACCAGTGTTAAATCAGCTAATCACGCCGTCACTTAGAAACATCCTCGCCCCTAACTAATTTATGTACGGTTGTAATGCCTGATCAACATAGAATGAATTAAGAGATGTATTTCTGTATGACAATTTGCATACAGCATGTTGAACACTGAATCACTTTCCTCTTCAAGCTTTACTGACTTAATCTACCTGTGTCCTTTTTAATTTTTTGTAGCTTTTATTGTATTCTTATGTTTTTGTTGTTGTTGTTGTTGCTGGTTTCCTTACAATTTTACACCACAGGTAGAAAGGTAATATGTCCTTTTTTTGTTTTTTGATCATGGTGGTGCCACTTCCTAACTGGTTCTATGGTTTCCTTTTCCTCCACCATATAGCCTTTCTTGTCAGTCCATAACTGCAACATGTTCCAGCCAATGTCCAGTAATTATTTTTTCCTTTTTGTGAATTATTGCTGTGCAGTAACACCGTTTTCATTATTTGTCTAAGTATCTCTGGAAATCATGTTCCCTCATATTTAATTTATTTATACAATTTAAACAGCAAGCAGTGTTTGTGACCTGGAGCATTTGCAGGACGATTTTTTAATCCTACCTGTTGATATAAAAATTTTGACAGTCTTTGAAAACTGAGTCAGATTGTTAAACTGGACTCCTTGAACAATGATATGAAACTTTTTGTGTGAATGTAGGAGATGTTGAGCCTGTGTCATCTCAAGTCTAACTTGGGTATTAAAAAAATGTCAATTAATTTATTCAGATATTCACAATTGAAAGAGAATAATTTATTTCTATTTTTATATAAGAATTTTAGCAATTATTTTTTCTAATGTTAGTGCATATTAAACCTTTACAATTTTCAGATTTACACATCTCATAAGAGTTTTTCTTTTCAAATGCTGAAGTAAAAATGAAAAGTTATTTGTTGATAAGTGCTCAAAGATTAAGCAGTATAGGTTAAATGTTAATTTATTGAATTTGGCTAAAGGGCAAACAGTAAAAGATTTTTCATCCTAACTTATAGCAATGCAATGTCACTGTTAGACTAGACGTTGTGCATTTAATGAAAAAAAAAAAAAATCAATTTATTCTGGGCAATGACTTGACTTGTTCTTGGGGTCAAAGGACTTGCCCCCTGAAAACTTGACTTGAATTTGATTTTCCTCACATAAAAACCCACAAACTTCACATGGATTTGGGAAAATCCTTTGGTGACATCTCTGTTGTTGATGAATGTGCAAACAAATGCTTAAGATTTATTATATTTGTACTCAAACAATTCTATATCAAAGTTCACCTGAATGCTCACTTTAGAGAATGTGTATACATGCAAAGTGTAGTGGCATGTGTTGTGCATGATTGGCTCCTTCTGTCAGACAATTTGGCAATGGATTGACTTTAATATGCATTTTATTATGCAAAGCTGTGTGTGTGTGTCTATGTGTATGCGTGAGTCTTTCTGGAATGTGTGTTTGGAATCAATTGATTTGCCTTTGAGCAGCGATAGTGCTCTGTAAAGTAGGTAGCATCATTGACCTTAACACAAGGTAATTATGACTATGTTGACTCTTTGTGGTTATACACGTCTTTGGGGAAACAACACATGGCTGCCAAAAACTGCAATAGAATCAAAGAAACCAATGCTTATGTTGGATGTAAAGTTTAACTTTTGTATGGTGGACCAAATTCCAACCAGTAGAAAAATATCCTGTCTGATCTGGTAAAATATTGCAGTGTAATCCCATTTAAACTTGATCATATTATATATGACTCTCAAATGCTGCAGTAAAGTGTATGCAGCTCTCTTTGGCTGCCATCATTTTTTCAGTTTTCAATTGCTTTTCTCTCTCTAAGGTTTATCTCACTTGAATCTTTCATTAGGACAAAATTTATCTAAATATAAAGACAGCATGAGTTAGCTCATCTGCTTTTCCTCTCGAAAGGACATAAACTGTTTATCTATTATTGCTGTGTGACATAAACATAAATAAGAAGAATGATGTGTAAAAAATGGTTTTGTTCATTTTTATTTGCATTTTGGTGGGAAATAAAAGTCCTCTGATGCTTCTCATAGTGCTTGGTCCATTACCAAAAGATCAATAGCACTTGAGTTGAATGTCATTATGGTTATTAGGCCTGCTTGTCTGCATGGTCATGAGAAATGAGGGCATTATGCAGGGGAGCGTTCTTATGTGTGAGTGAGTACATGAGTGTAATCATAAGTATCTGCCTGTGTTTCCACTGTTGCTCTCATGTTTATTATGCATGAGTGGTGTACGTGCAGACTGCTGATGATCAGGGATATACTGCTGGAGAATGGTAAAGTTTTAACGCAATCAATATGAAGTCAGTATAGATGTAATGTGAGAAGGACTCATGGTAAGGGAATAAGGACAAGCTTAAGTATAGATATGGTTAAATCCTATAGAATGGAGATTTAACCATTCTATAGAAATGATTTTGAGATATCAGGATTACCGTACCCTATAACTACCCTCTGTGTCAGCCAATCCAATTGTCCATCATGGTGATGTGACTGTGTTCTAGGTATGCCAAGAAAATTCAGTAACAGGGGAAAACTTACCTGTAGTAAGTTGAGAGTATTTAATGTAAAAAGAAGGGAAACGTTGTTGGAATGACAGGGACCCATGCTGTTGGCTAACATGAATATCAGTAATTATATAAGAAAGTACTTTCCCCCTT
Organism: Brachyrhaphis roseni; assembly: GCA_903066815.1. NCBI lineage: Eukaryota > Metazoa > Chordata > Actinopteri > Cyprinodontiformes > Poeciliidae > Brachyrhaphis > Brachyrhaphis roseni. The sequence goes on along the minus strand of CAEFZY010023052.1, from coordinate 33,971 downwards.
TGTTAAATCATAAAGTAACTATGATTAAAAATAAATAAATAAATAAATTTTACCAGTCAAACCTAGGCCTGACTAGTAGTTTACTAATAGTATCAAAAAATACTTAAAGGGAACCTGAACACCAAGAGTCAAGTCAAACTGCTTTTGAGAAATAGTCTATGCTCAATATCTAATCAACATGGTTATATCAGCAGAATGGGTAAAACTGTATAACCTGACTAAAAATAAATAAAATTTAAACTAAGACCATGTTTATATGTAAAATAAGTAAGGCAAGTTATTTTTGCTGGTATGTTACCACCTCTTTTCTTTTATATTCATAGTGCTTGTCTGAAAACATACTGTTCAATACATCTTCTTTAAGATGTGTTGAACATAATGTGCTATTATAATAGCACATTATGTAATATATGTAATATATTATGTAATATAATATATGAAATATATGTAAATAACATTACCTTACCTAATGAATTTATCCAAAATGAATGAAATTCTGTATTGTTGTCATTCCCAACAATTTGCCCCGTTGAGATAAGTGCATCTTCATCAGTGCAGATAGATTGTCTGCAAAGCATAGCATGAGATTATGTGTTATTTTTGATTTATTGCTACAATATGTGTAATGTGGGGTACTTTATAAATTTAGTGACAGATATGTCCAATCACGTCATATATGGCTCCTGCAAGTGCCAATGCATATCCATACAACTTTGTCCTCTGGCTTAGTGTATGGATTGAATTGGATGGTCTACAGAAATACATTTATAAAAGAGAATCTAAAGATTTTACTTACTTGGAGCAATGCAATTATGTATGACACTAACTGTTAGGAAGATATACACCTGTAGTGTGACAGGAAAATACAAATTTTCTGTACTATTCAAATAACTTAAATGAGTTAGAAAAACTATGAGTTAGACTGAGCTACTCTAAGCTGAAGAGTAGCTGGTTATGTAATTTTGGTGAAGAATTGTTCAGTCTTTGTTGGCCTTTATTGTACAGTAAATGGACAGGAAAAATGGAGAAGACAGAAGGGGAAGATATGCAGTCAATGGCCTGAGAACGGGTCATTGAGGACCACAGCGCATTGATGACTGCAGCCTTTACACATGGTGCATACACACTACCAACTGAGCCAGCCAGCACCTCCTAACTAGTTAATAATTAATACTTGAAAAGTTTTGTCTGGTGTCTCAGACTTTATGTTCACATTATATAAGAAGGTTGACAAAAGAGAAAGCTAGAAAAGCGAGTGAAAACTAGGACATCCATAGCACCATATGGGTGGGAGGAAAGCAAGGAAATGGGACAGAGGATACGGGATAAGACAGCCACTAACTCAGAGTGAAAAGAGGAAGAAGAGGGTGTAAATTTTGATATAATAAAAGAAAGTCAATACGAACTTTAAAAAACGACACAACTGAAAGATTGACTGGATATTGTCTAGGTATGGAAATTAAGATTTTATTTAACATGTTTTTTTGTTATTGAAAACTTGATACTCCTAAAGAGAATTCTGATTCTACTCTTGCGCTAGAATCAACTCAAGAGTGATTCTAGCCAATGACACCATTTTAATGGTGTGTGAAAGTGGACTGAGGTATTTTGAACGCCAATCTTTCCTTTATTATAAAAGTTCTGAAGAACATCTTCATTTACTTAGATGCACCACTTGATTTAATAATACTTTTCTCAAGTTTCACTTCTCATACTTGTCACATAGAGCCATGGGGCACCGGCATCATCATCAAAGCTGACATCAAAGTAAAACCGTATGGTTTTTGCTCAGATGCAAATAGCTTTTTATGTAAATAAAGTCACACGGGCTCGCACAGAGTAACTTGACAGAGAGGGAGATCAAAGGAAATTGGCATTTCTTGGCACTAATGTGCGTACATGTGCTCACATTATTTCAGAAAATGTGGAGGGTAACCATGGAAGGTAACTGAGATGAGCAGAGCAAGAAATGGGGAGATGGTATGGGATGACAGGATGCAAGAATAGAGAGGGAGAGTTAGGCTGGCTGAGAGAGAGTGAAAGACAGCAGAAGGCAAAGAGAACAAACAGTGTCAGGTTAATGTTAATAGGGCCAAAGATCTTGTCCTATTAAATATAGATGACTCTGTTATGGGACATGAAATATACATGAAACACTGCATTGACATCTATATATTCTGTGTTAAGACCCATGTCTGAGTAGACCAACACGAGGAAGAGTGCTTCAAAGAAGGTATTGTGGAGAGAAACAAAGGAAGGAGGTACAGGAACACAAAGAAAGACGGTGGGGAAAAAAGATAGCTAAACAAGACAAGGAACATGACAGCATTTGATCTGAGGCCAGTTGGGGCATCTTTTTTTCCCTCTTTTCTTCATCCACAGTTTTCTTTCCTGAGATGGGGATCAATATTTTATTGTTGTTTCTTGTTGTGCTGCTGATCGGTTGCGCTTGAGTCTTAATCTGAGGTCTTCACTCCTCGCGGTCACGACAAGTCTCTTGAGACTTATCAACAGAACAGGGCTGCTAACTCCCAATGTCCCAGCTGAAGCTCCTATTAGGCTCACATAAATCCCTTTACCCTAGAGGTCATGGTACCTACAAGTTTTCTGACAAACTACTGTTGACTTCAGTAGCAAGATAGTTGACACGAGGATAAAAGTATAATAGCGATTTTCAGTAATTCTTTTATTTCTGGTAAGGCTCTCTTTATAGAATAGAATGTGAACTCTTTACCTCACTTCAAACAGAGAGGGGGGAAAGCCCACTGCTATTAATAGACTTCAAAATTCCTTTAAAACTCCAGTTTTTCCACATTTTCTTTCTGTGCTACAATAAATCTGATGCTAAGTAAGGCTTACAGCGGGACAGCAAAGCCAAACAATGATTGAATACAGATATATTTCTTGTAACAATATTTTCCTTCACCATTTTTAGATTAGTTAAAAACTTATGTCAAGAAAGGGATTTTTATTTTCTCAGTTTCTCAAAGTATTGGTAAAAGGAAAACAGTTGCTCATTGAGAAATATAGATTTTTTCCTTATGACTGCATCTGTTCATTAGCCTGCAGCCAGCATGCACAGAGTGGCATTACTGGCTCTATACTGGTTTTTAAAGTTCTGGCTCAGTATGACCTTTCACCAACTTATACCTTTCTTTTGTACACACCTAATCTTTTCATTTCAGTCTACCTCCACAATGTACCCACTAACAAATATTTTTTCTTTCTTTCTTCATCCGTATATTCGTTGTTTTCCACCTATCCAGGATAAACTTGGAGAGACAATTCTACAATGGAAATCCAGAAATTCCTTTGCTAGCAAGATTACCTTGCTCCTTCTAGGAGACTATGAGGTGTACCCAGACTACAAATAATATGTAGTCTTTCCAGTGTATTCTGGGTTTGCCCCTGAGTCTCTTCACAGTGTAATGTACTTGAACAACCTCCAAAGGAAGGCATCCATGAAGCGTTCTCATTAGATGCCAGAAGCACAACAATTGACTCCTTTCAAAGTGGAGAAGCAACAGCTCTACTCCGGCCACCTGGCAGAGGATGCTCAGCTTAGTTACTTGGACCTAGAATCTCTTTCTTCCAGTAACAATTCATATTTTTGGAGCGTATGTGAAGGTCATAACATAGATTGTCAGTCATCATAAATTATCAATCAGAAGTATGCTGTAATTTGTATGTATGTTATTTCCCAAGGACTTTAGATTATACCTTATTTGCTTTGGTGATTTAATCCCTATAATCTCATGAAATGTGAGCTCTGTGAAACATTCCCCTAGCGGGGACGAGTTCATGCAAGGTAAATAGTAAACGTCAGGTACAAAATAATCAAAATTATAAAGGGACTAAATTGCCATCGCTCATTTCTTATTACTTCTGCCATTGTTCAAACTTTTTTTGTTGTCACTTTTTGGTTTTCAGTTGCAAGAAACCAGTATGAGCGGAGAGGCAGCGATGTCACCATGCAGTGCGGCTCCCTGGAAAGTGACGCATCAGTGTCATGGAAGGTGAACGGGACAGACATCGAGGCCCAGCACCAACTGAATGGACCCAAACTGATTCTGACCCAGGTTGACCTTGACCACAATGGACTCTACAGCTGCTTTCAGAACCCGCATGGAGAAAGACGTGATACCATCTTCCTCCACATTGGCAGTAAGTAACCGAGTATTATTCTCCAAAATGAGATTTGACATTTCTGCAGTTCTTCAACAAGCAAAAACAATTAATGTAATACACTTAGTCTTTATTTGTGTTCTTATTTAAGAACAATATGTATTACAAGTGATATTTTGTTTTAACATTTTTGTTGTTTGCTCCATAACACTCTTTAGCTAAGTGATAATCTTTATAATATGTTTTAACATTTGGATACTCTTTTATATTTGTTATGTTAGTATTAAACAGGAATTGTCATGGCATTCCTTAGTGTTGTGCCTAACACTAGATGACAAGTTCTAATGATTAGTTGTTAAAATGACATTTGGTCTTTTTGCCGTTATGACTGGCCCTTTTAAAAGTCATACAAAAGATGTTTAAATGTCAATTTAACAGCATTTCTGAATGGCCTGTGTGATGGCAGCAGCCCCTTTTGAGATCCATTATTTTGATGAGGATGGTTTTATACGCTCAGTCTGTCCATAGTAATACTGTTGAGGTGGGATTGACTTGTGAATGATAGGACTCCATTGAGGATGATTGGATTGAAAATGTCTTTATCATATATGGAAGCTTCCTTGTGGAAAAAATAACAATAAGGAACTCAGAAATAAAACCCTGAAAACATGTCTGCCGCATTGCGTGAATAGCATATTTTAATTCTTGCATTGGTTGAATTCCATTGTGTACATTACATAATGGAAACTGAATACTGTCATTATGTTAAGCATATGGATTACAGTGTATGTAATCCTTGTGTAATCCTATCAGTTTGGAAGATCCTACCAGATCTTCCAAACTGATAGGATTACATATAATACAATAAATAACAATAACAGACTGACAAGAACATTGTCTAGAAGTAGTCCAAATTTAATATGGCACAAACAACATAAAATCATGGATCAATGATGCATGATCATTGATTCATGATCAATAGTTCAGCCAGGTGGTAATGAACTTTTATTTGGCACCCTTTGGTCTCCTTAGTACATTGTTTCCATGTCCTAAGTACATGAGCTTTGACAGAGGATAGAGCCAATCCTTCACCACAGTGTCCGATGACTACTTCCAGCAAGGAAATACACCATGTCACATAGTTCTTAACATCTGAAACGGTTTCTTCAACATGTAAATAAAATAATGTACATAAGTGGCCCCCTCAGTCACTACAACTGAAACCAAAAGAACATTTTTTAAGATTTAACAAAACAGGACTTCTGTGTCTTTGATCCGAAAAAATAAAAAATAAAATTAAAAAAATGCACCAACTGCATGATGCAATGATTTCAATGTGAACCATTTTTGAAGCCAAAAGTATGTTCACCTGGCAAGGTGCACCTAATAAAGGGATGAGTGAGTGTACCTCATCTTGTAAATAAACCAATAGTTGAGTGATTTTTCTTTAGCTTTATACTGTGATGGAGAACCTTCCATCTTATTAGTTATTTATCTCTAAATAACATGATTAGCAATAGTAACATAAAAACATACCAATTAAAGTATTTGCAACAGTTTTCTGGCTGAATAGATTCCACATTTAAAAATAATAAAAAAAGAAAATAAGTAATCCTATGACTTGAAAAGCAAAAGCTAGTGTTGATTGTAAATTGCATATTTTCTAACTCCCTATACTGGTTAGCTGTGCTACTGTTGCTGTCTTTAAAATAAGAACACTAAGTGAAAAGGCATTTATTGCCATGTTGTTTTTATTTTTGTTATCTTGAACAGTTCTACAAATCACATTTGACAATATCTGAGGGTGAAGACTGAATTTTTATTTTTTATTTTTGAAAAGCCAGCTTAGTTATGATGTTTTACTAGTCACTGCAAAGGGGCTTTGGAAATGAATCACTGCCACCTGAACCTATTTGTGCTAACATAATTAAAGTATAAACAAGCAGAAGTAAATTAAGCTGAAGCAAAACAAGTATGAAATTATTTTGAAAAACGGGGTCAGTTAATCTCGCTTCAGTTCATTAGTAAATCCTGCTTGTGTGATTGCATCTGCTTGTCAACAGTCGATAGTAAGCCAAGCACCATCCCACCCCCCCATCAAAATTGCACTGCAGTATTGCTGTTAAATGTAACATTTCCATGCAAATGTTTGATGAATGAGACTATATGGGAGCATGACAGTTTGGTTAATCATATTGGCAATGATGAATTACCAAATGCTAAAACAATACTGAATTAATGAGACTTTTATGTTATGGTAGATTGTGTCAGCAGGGTGAATGATGCAATACATAAACAGTCCAGAAAATTTGTGGATGGAGATGGAGAGAAGGACTGAAATGCAGATGTCTCTGTGCAGCCCAGTGCATGAGTGCGTTTCCCTTCACCGAGCGTTGTGTTTCTGCATCATAATGACACTTTGGTGGTCTCAAACTATGCATGCAAGAGAAAAACAGACTTTCATTGTGTAACCATTCATCAGGGGTCAATTATGACTCTGTGAGAACAATACCTTTGTGGTCTAGCCTGGCATTGAGTTTAATTGCCTTGTTAAGAGTTGCTGATTTTATGACATGTTCAAGACACACACTGGAGCAACATTAATCCTGTAACTGTATACTGGAGAAACTCTTATCAATTTGTTTGTTTTTTATCTGTTCTCCAAATTCATCTCTGTAGGGAGTCTGCATTTCCATTTCATTGACTGTCACCTCCAGAGGTTGAATGTGACACGCAGTCATGGCAGTTCTTGTGATTACCATCATGGTGATAGTTTGATTTTATGCAGTGTTTATAACTCACACCAGGGGCTTGTTATGTTTCTGAAAGATATCAGTGTGATCTGGAGAATACCACAAAGCCATCTGTCTAGGTTTTTTTTTAATTATTACTATTAATTTTTTGGTTTATCTGTACAATGTTTTTTTTTTCTTCTTCATTCCTTTGAAATTCTGAGATAAAATATTTTTTCAGACAAAAGATCGATACCGCAAGAGTACAGGCCGTCTGCCTTCACTTTTCATGTTATCTGACTTCAGTTTGCAGCCACAATTGTTAGTTTTTTGTTTACACTGGTTCACATTAACAACAGACGACGTCATCCGCTAACTCTCTGTGTATGCCTGCTGAATTTATGAACCGTGTCAACAAAATGTCAGCACAAGGAGACAGCAGTTGTGTGTTTTGGAAAATTCTCGTGTCGATGCAATGTCTCCTTCCCTTCCTCTTTGCATTATTTCAACACTTTGTAAAACTGTGGGATGCTTACATTTTCTCTGACACTTTAGATACACACAAAGCTTGAGTGGCTTCAGAAAAGTACATGAATGTCAGACGGTGTAGTGGCGTGGATGTGAATAGATATACTACCATATATGGGTCCCAAGGTGTGTGGTAATCTGTTGGGGTCTTAGATAGTGGTGATTTTTGATGACATATTTGGTTAAACATACGGAGCACTTTGAAAGGAGGCAGAATTAATGTAACAAAAAAATTGTCAGGCTGTTGAGTCCTACACAAGTTGTCTGTCGCTTGTTGTTTAGTGTGTCAAGCGGGAATAATTGCCCCTGTACTGTGAACAGTGTTAGCACTGAATTAAAATATGAGTGTTTACCATGAGGAGCTAATGAAGCTGAAGTTAGTATTGGATTCTTAGCTTACAATTTGGTGCTAAAATAAAAGGCTACTTGGATGTTTTATAAAAAAAAAAAATCTGGACTTCATTTTAACATAATCTAGTTCAAAACCTGAGGTTTTCTACTAAATAATGGGCAAAGGTGACTTTAGACCCAAATCAGAGGTGGTAATATAGGAAATATGGCTCACAGTCAAGCCTGTAATGCATTCCCCAATCCTAAGAAACTATTTAAAATATAGTTTGAAAATAAAATGAGCAACTTGCCCTTGCTGCTAGAACTAGAGCAGAAATCATTGTATGATTATATGAAATGTTTCTGTCCTGATTGTTATTCAAGTCGTTTAAGAGTAGGAAGTCCAAGTATAGTTCATTAAAATTATTATTTAATTTAGAGTATAACAGCACATCCAGTTCCATCATTATAGTTTACTTTAGTGTGATTCTGTCCCTGTTAATCTAGCTTTGATGTTCCAGGTGCTGAAGTATAATTTCTGTAAAAAACAGATAAGATATTTTGAAACAACAGCAGTTTCTAAAGGAGTGGCTTTTGTTTTTAAATATAACTCGGACTATGCAAATCCACCTACGGTCTTCTCTAACACTAAGTTCTGCTCCTGCTGTGTTTTCTTCTGTGCACAGTAAACATACTGTATCTGTTTTGATTTGACTCACTAATGATTTGACTTGTTTGGGTTACAAATAAAGTTGTTTCCCTTCATCATAAACAGTACTTTTCTTAAACTGACCAAATGTTGTTGCAGTGTGCGGTGCAGGTCACATGACACAGCTAGAAAACTGATGCAGCCGATACGATTTCTTCCACTGTGAGCTTGTTTGCAAAATGTAAAATCAACAAATAATGGTCAAGGCCTAAAATACAAACAGGGAACCTTAGAATAGGCAGATTTGTAAAAGCGTAATGCTGCAAAAATGATGCTGCATAGCTCACAGAGGTGTGAATGACACACAATTCACTCTACATCACACAAACATGCTTTGACAGGGATCTTGAGCTGTTACTTAGGACCAGTGACATTCCAACCTAAAACCACCCAGATGATTGATCTTTGGGTTTTAGATACAAGTTTGAGAAAATGTTATTTTCATCTGAATTTGACTTTATAAATCTCTGAGAATCTAATAGCCTTGCGCAGTAAATTGAACTGCAGAAAAGAAAAAAAAAAGACAAATACATGGGTTTGAAGGAGTCATTTCCTTTGTCATGGAAGCCATCCTTTCACAAATGCTCTGATCTGGCATTTAGCGGTGAAATTGTTATAACCCTCTATACCCCTCCAGGCAGAACAAATCTTGCAAAGTGTAACACCTCGTTGATTGTTATTCTGCTACTCAGTCACTCAGCATGCCAGCTGAAGGAAGATGGGGAATTTCTTTTCCTTTTAGTGACCACTGTAACAGTGATGTATTTTTTTTTATCTTAAAGTAAGGAATGTGATAAAATAGGCTTATCCAAAGCATTGCTATATCTAACATTATATTTGTTTTAACTCACAAAGGCGCTTAGAGAAAGGCAACTGACAGAGAGCAACATATTTATTTATTGGAGGTTTCTGCTGACTATTTTAATACCACATGAGGCACTAAAGTGGATCTAATTCTAAAGATACAGTTGAAACCAGAAATGTGCTTACATGTAACAAAAAGAAATGTATACCTTTTTTCTCACTGTCTGAAGTTAGATCAGACCAACTCTCTGTTCGAGGCCAGATAGAATTATCAAAATTGTTTATATTTTCTAAACTCCTCAGTAATGACAGAAATAATAAGTTAGAGATTTAATTATTAATGTTCTTCAAAATCAGAAGTTTGCATACATTTCTTCTGCATTTAGTAGGAATGGATTTGAATCATATGGCTTGGGGTAAACATTTTGGGTTTTCTTCCACAAGTTTCTCACAACATCTTGCTGAAATTCTGACAAAATTAATGTTACCAAGTCAGGATTTTAGTTGTATGTTAACCAGCATGTAGGATCATCTGGACAAACGTAAAATGGAAGTAAATTATGTACTGGTCAAAATAAAATGCTTCTTTTTTAATATTGGCAAAGCTAAAATATGCTCAGCACTGAGTGGTCATTCCTGTGTTTTGAGGGTGAGTGAAAGGAGGAGTGAGTTATCTTGTTAAATTGATGTGCGCTCATACATGCACATGCACACCAATTGGTGTCTGTTTCCTTTTCCTGGGCAGCTTGTTTTGGCGTAATCCCTGCACACATACCCATTCACTCTGGGGACCTGTGCTACATTGCAGGGTAATGGAATTGTCTCTTTGCAGACAGATCAGGATGGAGGAGGAGGAACTAATGCAGCTCTGCTGGGACTTCCTCTTTAAACTTGGAAGTATTTGGCCCTGTGTGTAAGGTCACTGGTGGAACTATTGAGCTTTTTGGTTAATTACTCCTCTCTCTTGCTCCAGTGTCTAGTCATTACTGGTAAATAGAACATATAGAGAACTTGCAAACCCTTAGAACAACAATTATATCTTTATCAGTCTTTGCTAATTGATTTATGTTTCGGTCAACTGAAGCAGCTGTAGATAAAAAAAAATCCAGATGGCTAAATATTGTCTTACAGTGTCAAATCCAGTGCATCCATTTTAGTTGAACATAAAAGCATGAAATTAAGAGATTACGAATTAGAGCTGCACAATACTTTTCATCACAATCATCATCTTAGTTTCAACGTGTGCAATACGGCAATCGTGAAGGATGTCTGGGATATAATAGCTGGTTGGTTGCAACCTTTTAGAGCCAATGTGTTCAAACTCTGTTTGCCAAAAACATTATTAGCCATTTAGATGGGCTATTATTGTGTTTCAAAGATGAGTAGATAATGCTTGATCTTTTTTTTGTTTTATTTTTGCAGATATAGATATTAATGACCATGATCATGGAAAAGAAAAAGTGATGAAAATATGGGTGAACTGTAGTACTTATTGCCTTTGGAGTAGTCAACAATTTTATGTTTTATCTTGAATGGTGCAGCCCTTGTAAAACAGACAATTAGATGGATAGATACCTAGTGTATGAAGACCCACCGACCAAGGGAATAAGTCAGCTGCAGTTAAAAACCAAAACCAGAAAATCCCATTAAACTGAGCCTTCAGTTTAATGGGATTGGGATCAGTGTACCTACTGTAGACAAGAATCCCATTAATGTTTTCTACTTTTCACCAACAGTTTCCCACTGCAAATTTCATGAAGCCAATTGTTTGTAAACATTTCTAATAGCAGAAAAGAAAAGTATAATTTGAAACTTGATGTATTTCCACTCTTATTTTAGGGGAGCAAGGTTTTGAAACAAATGTCAGCAACAGGTCATGACAGCTAGAATTTAGGATGTTACTGACTCAGAGATTTTGGTCTACTTTCGAACATCAACTTGTCAGGCTCCAAAAATATTTCACAAAGAGCGAAAATATATTTTTTGTGTTTTACTTAAGAACTACATCAAAATTAAGATTTGTCTGGATATTTATTTAAGTCGACTATTTGTTGTGGCTGCATATGAGGCAACCTGGGATGTAGGCAGGGACAATGACATCTTGCCATGTTTGTCCTTAGGCTCATACTCACCCCCCCCCAAAAAAAAAAAAAAATCTACTTATCCCTGCCCACATTGTTTCCCAGTTCATCCTTTTTTTTTTGTTCTGCTCTATATTCTAAATTTTCTCTTCTCCATTTCCTGCTCTACTTGCAAGACAACAGCAACGCTCATCATTTTATTGTAACAGACAACCATTACAATTGGGGATATGGGCCTAGTTTAGAAAGTCAGTGTGAAGCCACAAAATAAACTGGAATTTATATGAACAGAATAATGTGTTTGTGTATTTTTCTACATATATATGCTGGATATCGCAAGTAATCTGGAGAGGCAACCTGATTATTCCTTCGTTTTTTTCTCAATGCTATTTTGTCCAAAGGAGACGTTGAGGCAAAAAATCATTAGCAGCATCAGGGATGCCCCAAGTTCAAGTTGCGTATGCATCTTGACTCGTAGTCAGATTAAGCTTCATCTTCTGCAAAGTTGAACTGAAGGGGAAAAATACCATTTGAAACATTTTGCACTTTTGCTAATGTTTCTCAAGAAGACTGAAGTCGGATATTCAAATCTACACATTACATTATTTTACATCAGTCCAAATCTTCTCTTCTTATTTATCACACTTATTCATCTCATATCATTTCCTGCTGCACATCCATCAGCACAGGTCTCATATCTTAAATTTCTCCCTGTACGAGTCGGAGTGTATCTCATTCAATTCTCTGGTTTTCATCCGCTAATCCTCTTACAGCACCCCCCAGTTTGTCACATCCAACCTATTACTCTCTTCTTTTCTTGTCATCTTTGTCAAAGTAGATTTGTTGGCCTACCTTGCACTAAAAAGACTGCTCCTGACACTCTCAAATATACCTTTTTTTTAACTGTAAAATATTTATATTAGATTCTATGTGAATTTAAATATTATTAGGAATGAAGACTGTGGAAATGGAATACATTGTAGTAAGTTGAAGGGAGGGAGATTGTCAGATAGTCACATAGAGTGTCAAACTTCAGTTTTTTTCTCTGTCTCTCTCTTTCTCTTTCAGAAACTTAGACAGGTTCGACAGGATAGAACACTGTAAGCTTTAAAATGTATGAAGGAGAACTTGCAAACAGAGATATGATCAAGTCAGCTGAGTCAAGAAAAAGTCTAGCTGGGAAGAAGTTGAAGTGGAGGTAAAAGTGAAGTTGAGTTAAGCTTTGCAACAGACAGAGGGGCTTAGTTTGAAGAACTGCAGCCTAACACAGGAAATGGTGCAGGCAGAAAGAAGGCTCCAGGATCTTTATGAGGATTTTTCCTTTTTTTTTTCAAAAAGTGAGAGAGTATATAGAGTGATGAGAAAATGCACTGCACAGGTGGTGCACGTTGTCAGCCAAAACCAATATGGATCATAGTGTTTTGCAGAAATACTCACATCCCTAGAGGTATTTCTCCCTTTGTCAACTAAATATTGTTTTTTATTAGAATTTACATTCAACATAGCTCAGTAAGATTGAATGTACAGTCTTTGTGAGAATCAAGTCATTCTACAAGTTCTTAGTTGTATTTAGGTATAAACTAAATCCTTACACATAAATGTTTTTATTTTATTTTGGGGTGATAGGCAAAAGGAAGTGCAAGTGTATTGGCCACTTTTAAGAGATTAAGAGATTTTAAATATTTGTTTTCATGTCCTTTTGGTTCTTAATGATGCAATACTTTGTGTTGATCTATCAGCTAATATCATAAACGGAATACACTGAAACATATAGTTTTAGATAAAGTGTGGGAATGCTCAAAAGGTTTGAATGCTTTCACAAATTATGGCAAGGTATAGCATCTGCTGTGTGGCATTGTTGAGTGATAAATCTGAAGTCGAGAATTGGTCAACCTAAAATCCTCACATTTCTATGACAAAAACGAAACTTTTTTTTTTTTTTTTTGAGGGAATTATAACTAATTGGAGCAAACTTTTGCAGCTTGAGCATCACTTCTAGTCTTCCAAAATACTTCCTCCAAATCCAATTAAATTTTTTCTTCTCCAGCTTCAGTTCACTCAAATGTTCTGCAGAGGGGAAAAAACGACATGAAGTATATCTGGTAATTGGCACTGCTCAAAACATTTTGGTATTCTGCTCCATTTTGCTAACATCACCATTTTGTCTGCAAACTCCTTACAGTCACTCTTTGATGTTTTTATGTCTTTCTTTCTTTGCTCTGTCACAATTGACCTTTCTATACAGTATATCTCTCTTTTACCAATTAACTAGCACATATAACTGCATGGCATACATGGTGCTGTAGTGCTTTTCCCAGTAGGGTTTCTCGTGGTTGCCATTTTGTTTTGTACATCTGCCAAGAAGGTGAAGGTCTATGCCCTCTTGATTAGTGCCCAGTGAGAAAGAAATGTCTGCTTTGCCTCTGCCCTTTACAATCCCCATGTGTATTTGTGTGTACTGGAGAGAGACAGGCAGAGGGATAGAGGGGGAAAAAAAAAAGACTTTGACCAGAAACTATTCCCTTTGGCTCAGTGTCCAGCAGTGAGGTTGAGCAGTTTTGTTCTCTGACGTCAAACAACTGTGAATGGTCAGATATGAAAACATGGTCACTCTGTGAATGTTTATGTGGATATGTCTGCAAAAAAGATCTAAATGTCACATTATCTTTGAGACGTGCAACTGTCCACTTCTGTTGTCCCTTTTAGCCACGTAAATGTCACATTTTCTTTAGTCTGATTCATTTAGAAATCAAATTTGTTTTGGAAGAGAACTATTCAACAAGAACTCAGGAACTTTTGCGTGAAACAAAATGCTTTCAACTCGAGCATTTTTTAACTGGCTGTTCACACTTCATACCGTTACTTAATTGCCCTCAAACCTTATTTGCAACTCGGTAGTGAAAAACAAGTGCACAACAAAATCTAATTTAAAAAATGTATGAGAAAAAAAAAAAGCTTATTTCCCTCCTCCCTTGTGGTCCTGAAGCCATCTACAGAAATACACAACTTGGTCAGAAGCAACCAATCCAATCAATACCTGCCTTTTGCTTTTTATGAAGCAAAAGGCAGGTAGCTTATTCTGCACATGGGAGACTGCTCAGGCTAGTTAGCATGGCCACCAATGTTGGGGGATAAACAGTGTCCTGTAACAAGTAAGTCATCCATCCACCATTACCACATTAAGCAGCGTGTACATAAGCTTGACTGACAGTGCTAAGACCATCCTCCTGGCTGTGATCGGTTGCTATTATATTCATCTTATGAGCATTTAAATCCCCCCTGTGGGGCAATGCTGAAGAAAGCAGCAAAGGGGCCTGAATTGAATGACTCATGTAAGCCAGGCTCATTTGCACTCTCGCCATGCATAATTTGCACAATGCCATCTTGACCAATAAGATAGCATTCAGTCTTCTCCAATAACATTTCATAAGTTTAAAGCAGGGAGAGGGGTCTTTTTGAACAGTCTCTCCAGATTTTGCACTGTCTAGAGACTGTGCAAAGTCTGTTGTGAAACTCTTTAGGTCTCCCAACAAGTTTACTTTGTCATTTCGGTCTCCAGAGTGTTGAAAACAGAAGAAAGTTGATCTTACGTCTAGGCAATCATTTATGTTTATATTATAGGGATTGTTCTGGTTGACAATAATAGACAATGAACCAGTGACTTTTGTAAATTACTATTATTTCTTAATATATTTATTGATAGTCCAATTAAAGGTTGTATTTTTTAAACATTTTTCAGTGTCAGATTTTGCTATGCCAATAGTAGATGTTTTGTATCCTTTCTCCCACCAGTGATGTCAATAAGTGTAGAATGTGGAATGCATTTGTGTTTTCTACCTGAAAGCCTCTTTGTTTATTGACTTTCTAGTTCAGTGGTTATGCCACTGTTTAGACACAAACTACCTTTCACACATATAAATAAGATATAAAAGCCACAGAAATGAATCTAAAAATATAATGTATACCTCTGATGCATGTCTGACATTTTCCTCATTACTTTTAGACATTTTCATGACAAGCAGAAATAATCAAAAACAGAATGCCATTTATCGTTATTACTTTCATATTCTGCCACAGCCCTAGGCAATTAATCATGACAAATGGCATGTGTCATATGGAAATATTTCCATTTTTTGAAGATATTAATAATGTCCCTCATTTCACTTACTGCATAATTTGTTGAAGCTAGAAAAAAGATCATTTTTTATTTGGTATCTACACAAAAATGCACTAACTTTAAATAAATGTATTCACAAACAAAAAACAGATATGCTTTGGAGCCTAGTATGTTCACCTTGCATATTCATAAATCTGATTTTCTTGCATATGTCCCTATGCATGTGTGTAATGGACTAGGCTCTAAGATAATTTCATGCTTCATGATAAAAATGCTTTCTCTATTTAGTCTACTGGGGCAATTTGTATTTGATGCAGCCAAACTAATCTGGTCTGCTGAAGGAGATTGGTCCTCACTCACTCCCTGACTTATTAAACCGATAATAACATACAGGCAGCCTGATATGCCTCCTACATGTGCTTCAAAAATGAACTCTGCTTGTGCCTCTATGAAAAATAAGAGAGAGGAAAATATTCTGGCGTTTTCACTCCTGGGCAAGGCATATATTATCCTGACTAAATTCCTATAGGAAAATGGAAACTGCTGTGAAACACAAAAGAAGAACGTAAAATCATAAAAACATTCAGTTTTTAGTTAACAGTAGATGGAAAAAGCCTAACTTAAAATTGTAAGCATTCATTATTCACAATGTTTTAGTTAAAGTATTATGTTTCGCATCTTAACAGGAGAAGAATTTGAGGGCATCATTTTTTATGTTCTTTGTTTTCTATCCCAGTTAAATTTACTTTTGATATTGAGCGGCAAAGACATAAAATATAATACGTGATAACAGCGATTATCTAATTTAGGTTTAACAAGAAGAGATGCAAAAATTGCCTTTTTAGTTTAGTAACAATAAGAAGTCATTAAGCAAATTCCAACTTTACCCTTGGTGTCAGCTTTTGGTTAGCTAATTGAATTCTTACAATTTTTAAAGTTGTTTGATGTCTTGTCTGTCACTGTTTTCTACCTTTTCTACCTAGATGCATTCTTGCAACTCTTTTTTGTCCTCACTATAAATAATTGCTCAAAGTTGTAAATTTAATACACTCAGTTTTCCCTCATTAAATAAAAAAATAAATAATCAGCTGATATCTTCACAATTGCTGCTCTACTAGAGATTTCGAGGATGTTGGTCTGGAGCGAAGGCGGCTATGAGCCTGGACTGTGACTGTGGATATATGAGAATTTCTTTCTACTGTGAGCCTCAGAATATACCGAACAGAAAATCTCTCAAAAAATAAAACCAGACAGATCTCAGAGTTTCACAGAATTGCATATAGGGACTGAGACATCTTGTGCTTCGGATAAACAAACACTGCCTCCTGGACTTGCAGACACTCAAACACCACCACCAGAAACGTTCTCAGACGGACTCATGCACACATGTTGCGGTGGGTGGATGAAAGGAGTTTCGCACAAACACAAGCTCCTGTGTCGAATGAGCCACTCGTATTGTGGAAAAACACAGGGATGTTGGTCTTGGCCGGACAGGAATGTGGGCCGACTCAGTGCTCTGAAGTACGTGTGCATGATGTGTGTGTGTAACCGATACAATCTCAGTTATTTGTAAAAGCTTTGCTTCAAACAGTTAGCTCGCACCTATGTACATATGGACACAGAGTAAACACACTCAGAGCAAATCTAATTATCTGTTGGAGAGTTCCAGTAATTATAACAGTTTTGACGTAGCAGTAGTTGTAAAAAAAAAAAAAAAAGGTTGTGGGATGTATTTTATTTTGGCATTTCATATCTTATGTTTACTCTATGTCGGAGCTGTGTATTTACATTTCATTATTCTCTTTTTAGACCGTGATTCTGTTTCCCCCTCCTGTTCTCTTAGATATCATTGTAACCTCAACATAGATGTATGTGACAATAATCAGTTTAAGAATATTTGTACTTTTTGTTTCACACGGATAATGCTTTTAAGCAAATGATTACAGGTGTATCCAGAATTGTTTCTGTCGTTATTTTTGTTGGTTTACAGCTATTTACAACTGAACCTGCAGTTTATCACAAAGGTTTAGGAGTACACATAGGTCCAAATAATAAATATATTTTTTTTATAAAAATAGTTAAAAAGTATAGTAGAACATAAAGGTAAAGCAACAGGCATACATTTATAGCCTTGGGAGGGTTATGGAATATAGCCATTTGAATTATACAAATAAAAAAATATGGTACTGCTGCTCAATAGCAAAAAATCCTCCTTGTAAATGAAAGTTCATTGTGCATAAATTGACTGAATTTGAGTGAAGTTCCCATAACCAGTGATGATTTGGAGAGCTGAATTATCTACTGTATTTTATGAAGTCTGAGTCATCATGGTCGTCTACAAGGATATTTTAGAGGACATTCTCTCAAGCTGAATGATAGCTTTGTTGAATATCTACTGGGTATTGTCATAAGGAATATTAGAAACACCAGACTCAACAATGCAGACAAGCTCAAAGGCACCAATAAGGCAACTTGGGCATCTTCAGAACCTCAGAATTTCCACAAGCTGACTGCCTCCACACCACCCAGCACTGGTGCAGGACTTAATGAGGCTAAACCAAGCACTAGGTGTAGTCCATTAACATACTTTTAAATACCGTGTGCCAACATTTCTGCCTTAAAATGTGTGTTTTATATATGTTATAGTTGTAATTTTCCAGTAAACGTTTGACGCTTATAAAAATATGAATTTAAATCCTGCCATATGAAGCTCAACCTCTTTACAATATTCATGAAATAAAATCCTGGAGCCTTTGCAGTTTGAATTTACTTCTTATTCTTACATTTTTCAGTTTTTAAAATAATTATTTTAAAGTTAATAAACCTTGTTACTGTGAAACTCAATTAAAAACAGCTACCTTGAAATTAACTGTATAAATCAAACTTGAGTTAACAATAAAATTGGAGAAAAAAGAAACACTGTGTACAATCCAACTTACCTTCATCAGAAAGTCGCATATAAAAAAATCTTAGGAGAGGGAAATGTTTTTAATAAGGGAAATTTGCATAAGCTTCAAAATGTTATTTTTTCACTTATCTTATAAATTGGCATGGGAAGGTACCAGTATTAAGTTATAACGAGATTTAAAAGAAAAAAAAATTACCATTTTAAAACCACAAAAAGTTTCATTATCCAATTTCTTCACTAGAAAATCTCTAATGCAGTATTGTCCAAAGTCAGTCCGCAAGGGCTAATACCCTTCATGTTATAGGTCTTCCCCTGGTTCAACACATCTGAACCAAATGATGGTTCATTAGCAGGCCTCTGCCGAACTTTGACATGCTGCTGATTTAATCAGACCATTTAAATCAGTTGTGTTGAAGCAGAGACACATTTAAAGTTGGCAGGACACAGACCCTTGAGGCCTGGAACAGGACACCCCTTCTTTAATGAGGTGGCATGGAAAGTTCCAAAGTGTTCAGAGTTTCCTCTGGTTCTAGAAAGCATCGTATAACTGCAGTTGGGGGACATTGAGGGTTTGCTGGCCGAAAAAATGGCAACTACAATGTTTACTTAGTAATAAAAAAGACAAACTGAATGTTGGGACATATTTTGCCATTAAAGACCAGGACAAGCCCAACTAATCATGTTCTATCAGCTTGTTGTGCAAAACATCCAGAAGGTATTCTGAGCTCAGAACTTTAAATAAGGCATTGCTGTTTATTTAGCAGGTGATTATTCTATGTTTCGATGAAAGTCTTTGTATCAGAATCTACATAAGCAGAAATTAATGTAACAGATAATAAGACTATAACTTAAATAATAAATATATCAGTTTTTTAGCACCAGTAAAAGTGACTTCTCCTTTCTAGATCATTTTGTATGTTTTTTTTTTTTTTTTTTTTTTTTATCAATTCTGTAAAACTGTGATATATGCACTCCAGCTTATCAGATTACAAGAATTTCCCATGCTTCTTCAAAAACAAAAGTCACAAAAATTATGCCTGTGTGTGTTTATGTGTGTAGTGATTTTCCTTTTGTTAGGTGGTACACAATGAATGTGCACAGAAAGAAACGCTGGAATAAAGCTCTTCTTTTTCCACATCCAGGAACTGGATTAAGTGTCCTCTCTAAAAGGATTTTGTTGATAGAAAAGCAGCCATCACTCAGCATGTTTACGCCCGAGTTTTCTTTGACAGCCAGCGTTGTGATGACAGCAGATGTTTACCCAGTGTAATCCTAAGAATTCACAGAGATCTTTTTTGCAAATTGCAACATGGACGTTTGGCATTCGGAATGAAACACTAATTGTATTTGTTGTCTTTAGGTTTAATAATAACAATACATGTCTGTCTCGATTTCCTATTCATCTTTTCTATTTTCTGCAAGAAATCTAAATTCTGTCTCTATTCTTTTGAGTTTGTCCATGTCATCTTTCAAGTAGTTTTTAATCTGAAAACATTGATTTGAAGAAACACTGCCTCTCCCATGCAGCTCTGTTGTATTATCATTCGAAAGCTCATTAAGAAATAATTAACCTCTTTCACTTTTGCTTCAGGCAGATTTCCCAAATGGTATTTCATATTACTGACTTACAAAGAAGGGAGAGATAGTGGACAGTGTGAAAACACTTTTGGGAAATGAATACAGAAATTAATGATAACATTGCACTGTTGTTCTGGGTGTGCAATTCATTACCACAATATGAGTCAAGTCTTGAAGGTAATGCTTTGAAATACCAAAGCAAATGAAAAATGAATAATGGGCACAAATGACTATGTGGTTTTATAGAACATGCTCAATGTTCAACATCCAATATATTTTGTGCAATTATTTCTGTCTTTTCAAAGAGGTTTGTAATTTGTCACATATTTATGATATTAGGGGTAATTTAAACTAAACTCACAAAGCTATATACTTTTAATACTGAATCACCATGACGTTTTAGATACTGTTTTTCAATCATTTGCAGGCACCACATAAATGCCAGTAGGTCACACATGGCCAATAAAACTTGCCAGGGCAGTGGTGCTTGGACAGTCTTTTATCATTCTTTCATTCCTTTAAATCAAAATAAATAACCCAACACCTATAATTATTGTTACTCCACATTAATTCTAAAGAATATGTGATCTTTGTATGTAATTTCTAGCTGAAAGGGTAATCTACAATCTCGACAAAGTTGGAAAAACAAACAAAACAATTTGACCTCCCAAAAACTACAAACATGCTCTAAAAAACACATTGTAAAATGTTAGAAAAGGTTTTACTTAAGGAATCTGTGATGCCATGTCAGTTCAACTGATCTGATGTCATAACAGAAAATATATTTTTTACAAAGCTTCCATGGTTAGATCTAAGATGAGTTCAAATACTGTTTGTGTTCAGGTAGTTAGATAAAAAAAAAAAAAAAAAAAAAGAGCTAGGCGAAAAAAAGTTTGATTAGGCTGTAATTGGTGATGAAAGGTGAAATGTTGTGACTTTTATCTGAAGGAGCAAACGCTCTTCAGTTCCTCCTTCAGCCCTTCATTTCCTCCTGCTCATCCTGTTGATAATGATCTTGTCAGGCCACAATGAATAATGCACACTCACCTTAATGGCTAGAGAAGGTGCAGAACATACATACACCATGGCCATGCATGTACACAAACATGAATAAACACAGTTATGTGCGCTGATTAGCTCATGCTTGCACAAACCCTACAACGTACATTAGCAAACTTCCCTAATTGTATGCACACACTTAGACACTTTATCAAGAATGTATGAGCTCACCCGACCCAGCGCACACACAGACACAGACATAATGGCATGTACACACACGCATACACACACCCCTCTCCACGCAGCCAGACATGCGACTGGGAATGATTGCTCCATTTCTTAATGATGGGCATAAGAGACCCGTAAGTGTAAATTATTAAAGTGTACAGCAATTAGACATGTAACACTCCCAGGGAGATAGATATATACTCTCTTACAGAAAACAAAAGAATACCCTGAAGGTAAGTCGACATAGAGTAAATATAAATACACATCTTTGCAAAAGTGTTCACACCTCTTGACTTTTCCATATTTTTTCCTTATACAAGCAGGGCTTTAACACATTTTACTTACATTTTACTTATATTAAATGAAACTGAACTACAATTGAAATCCAGTCGGTCACCAGTTGTGTTGGTGATTCGGCAAACATGTAGAGGAGAATGCTGGGTGAGATCAACATTAAACCTTTTGGCCTACATGCAAAATTTTGTTTTTGCAGGACTTCACTTTAAAGATGATAATGAAAGCATTATGCTTTAGAAATGTTTCCTTTTTTTGTCATTAACAGGAAAACTGCTTAGAGCTTAAATATTGATAGAGCTAAATTCAACCAGAACTGCTTGGATCAAACCATATTCATAAACTCTTTCTGTCTAATTTGAGTGGTCTTGAGCTATTATACAAAAATTAACCAGTATCCAGGTGTCTAGATGTACAAAGCTGATAGAGACAAATATAAAATGACTTGCAGCTGTACTTGTAGCCAAAATTATTGCAAGTTATTGCAACTGTCTCCAGCAGTTTTTGATATCAAAGTTAATTATAGGTCGGCCTGTTGTTTACTTGAAACTCAATGACAAGAAGAGACCCAATATCTGTCTTTGAAATATAATCTTTCATTGAAGATGATTACAGCTCCGACATTACAAATTGCTCAAAGCTGTTTCAAGAAAGTGTTTGCAGTGTGGATGCTGTGTCTCTTTGTAAGCTTGTTGGTGGCTTACTTCTGACAAACAAAAAGATTGCTCACTATAATCTGCGCCACCAAAAATAACTATAATGAAAACTGTTTAATAGGCAGTGATTTAGTTTTAGCCTCTCCTTGATGTCCTTTGTAAGATAATTGGGATTTCTTAAAGTCTCTTTTCTTACTTTGACCATTTTAAATTATGCAACCAAGTGCAGCAAATTCTTTCTTTCTCCTTCCTGTCATAAACCTCTGACCTCCAGGTTAATGATGGCACAACATCAAACACCTCCAGCATCAAATACCCTTTTAGAAAAGGTATTAGAAAAGCTTATTAGATCTCCCCGCTTGTGTCATTACAGAATTCAATCTCAGTGGTCAGACTCGTTTCCAGGTTCGGGACACATTTCAGGAGAGACTTGCGGTCCATTGCAGTTTGAACATAACTGAATTATTCATCTGAAACTTCTACATAACAATTTTTCATATCTTTAGATAATCCTTTGGATACAGGAAGCTGGGGAGTGGTAGGTTATCCAATTCACAATTCACAATCCAGCAATGTCAAGGGCAATATGTGCCTTTCAAAACATACAAGATTTAGCCTTTCAAAGAGCATTTGTTCCTCTTCTCTACTTAAAGGTAAAGGGTTTTACAGGCTATTGAAACTGAAATCAGATGCAAAAGCCAAGCCATTAAACTGGGATTAATGGCCCCATGTGTAAATGGAACATGATTTATTTGAATACATACTGGTGTCACAGGCTGAAGGCTGCAGGGGTAATATGATGCAGGATGTCATTATTCATCTGATCCTTCATTTAATGGCTACTAAAACTCTGTTTGAACACGGTAACTGTTCAGCCTGGCTATAACTCTCTTTCAAAGTTGTTTAGGCTAAACCTACTCCTCAAAGGCAGATCTTATCTACTTTAAAGGGACGGTGAAATGCTGTGCACTTGTTATTAATTAAAATGTTCTGTACCTGTATCTATTAGATGTACAACTATATTAGCAGATATTAAGCATCTATGTACTCACAGGAAACCAATACTTTGTTGCTGTTTGTCAATAAAAAAGCAAAAAAAACCCGTTTGTGTTAGGATGTTAAATTATATTGCCTAAAGTATTAATTAAGTTTATTGAGTCTGTCAGAATCATTTTCAAGCAATTTTCTTTAAGATTATTGCACAAATGATACACTTGCTCCACTATCATGAGAACCAAAAGTTTACTTTACTCTTTGCAGACTTGGATTGAATTGGCCATCTGAGAAGAACGTCATCAAATTTAACAACAGTCTCTTGCAAAGGTATAGAGCATCTTACCTACCAATATGGGATTCCAGGGAACCAGGGAAATAACTAAAACATGCAGGATACCAGCCCTCAAAGACTGAATTTGGACACCCCTCTGTTAAAGCATCTGACTTTATAGCAACAAATGAAGTGAAAACAAAAATCCAACTACAAGGTAGTAATGAGTCCTACTAGAGTAATGAGTTAGATGCTGTGCTCTGCAGGCTCTGTCTTACTTGCTTGTAGTGATCGTTGCCCTGCTCCTGCTCTTATCAGCTTCTTCTCTCCAGTGGGTTAAGGGCCCTCTTAGTCTTTTCAGATTGACATTCAGTCTGTGTCTTCACTCATTAACTGAAAGTGCAGCCCTTGAGGAATCACTTTATGTTTGTTCCCATTACCACCCATTCCTCATTCCACATGACCTTAGATTTGTTAGAAAGGAGAAACTACTTCACAGGGAGATACGTTGTTAAAATTTGTGTTGAAAAGAGATAGAGATTGACTTCCAATTCAAAGGATCAATTTGTGTTCCCAGATTAATTTTAATTTTAATTTGTTGCTCCAAAGGTCCCTTTTTTAGTACTTTTCTTTTACTAAATGCATTGAATGCATATTGGCTTCACAGACAACAATCTTCGATGTAAAGCACAGAATGTTTAGAAAGTAAATGTCACAGTTAAGTAATGCTTGTATTTTAAAATACACTGGCGATGACATTTATCTCCCATAAAGGGTTAATGCCAAAACAAAAAGAAACTTCTGGTCATCCATAAACCCGTCTCAAAATTTGATCTGTACATAATCTGACCTGGGAATGTTCCTTAGCGGGATCAAAACCTGTCATTTAGCCTTCACACAGCGGTTATGTGATGTGCTCACTCACACACACTGAAGTTAGTCACGCTGAAGGAACCCACGCAGATGTGTGCTTTTTGGTTGTTGGGTCGCATTCAAGGCTGGTGTGTTTTGGCTCAATGTTTTTTAAGGGTTAGATACAGGGTGTGTCCGACTATCTAAACAACTAATGACATGGGTGCAACATTTGGTTTTTCCACACACTCAAAAACCTTCTGTGCTGTTAAAAAAAACCTACAGCGTCAGCCAGTGTCCATTAAAAAATCTTATTGTAATGTACTTTCATTTATACTGTTAAAAAGTGGGTTGGAATGATTTATTTCATTTATGACTGTGACTGAAAGCAAAACCCTTCCAAAAATTAAAAAAAATTATTAATTAAAGCACATAAATTCTATTAAAACATGGCTGTCCAGCGTTGAACAAAATGATAGTCCTGAGGAGCCAAAAATAATCAACAGCTACCACAAATCTGACCTTGTAGGATCAGTTGTAGGAAGAAATAATCTATTGAAAGAAATTCAAAGGAAGTTCTATTTCCAA
Organism: Brachyrhaphis roseni; assembly: GCA_903066815.1. NCBI lineage: Eukaryota > Metazoa > Chordata > Actinopteri > Cyprinodontiformes > Poeciliidae > Brachyrhaphis > Brachyrhaphis roseni. Next base: position 9,175 of record CAEFZY010023052.1, on the reverse strand, counting down.
TATCCAAAAAGTGATTCAGGTGAAGAGCAAACATTTCAAAGAAAGTTCTCTGGTGAGATGAGACCGAAGTAATTTTTAGGCTTGCATACAACATGCTGTTTGGTGAAAAGGTAACACTACTAATCACAATGAACAAATCATTCCCAATGTGAAATACTGTAATAGCAGTATCGTACCAAGGAATGCTTCTTTTCAGGAGGGACAACGAAGCTGATAATTGTTGATGTATATCATGATATATGGAGGTCAATCCTGAAAAAATACCTGCCACACACACAATGTTTAGCAAATATATATATTTAAAAAAAAAACATAGCTCTTTCATCATTCGTGAAAAGCTGCAAAATTGAAACCTGAGAACTTTACCTGTTGTTTCATTAAGCCTACTCCATAAAATGCAGCTTTGCAACTACATTACATGGACTTGTTAACAACCAAACCTTGCTCACATTATTTTATAAGCATCCAGCCAAAAAAATCTGCTTCTAATATTTATCTATGGTTGGTAATGTTACACTTTTGATTGAAAAGATGAACCACAGACAATTGGTAGCACTACAAATAGTTCTGCAAAAACAATATCTTACAAGAATTTTTTATTTTTTTCTTCCACAAATGCACGCTTCACATTTGTTGTCTTCCTGGGTTCCTATTATTATGTTAAGAAAAATTGATTTGACCAAGGCATTTTTTATTTACCTTTCATGTTGATCAGAGAGATTAGAAAGCTAATCACTGATCTGTCCTTTTTGCTGCAATATAAATGTGATGTCTATTCCATCCACCTTTCAAAATGGGAAACAAAAGAGAACATCTTAGTAAATTATTTAGATGTTGTAATAATGAGTTAGCAGATGGTTTCAGGAAAATGCTTATTTACCTTACTTTACAGATATCTAAAGATTTCAAATAATGAAAATGGCAGCAAAGGTCCAGTGTTTATCTTGCAACTAAAAACAGTGTCACAGGCCAGGAAAAAGGCATTGACACACAATAAATGATTAGTTCTAATTCTGAACAAGATTCTGTGATATATGACAGAAAATAAAACAAATAAGTAAATCAAGTGGTCACAATTAGAATCACTTTTTTTTCTCAAGAAAAGCCATAAGACATTTTGTTTTGGTATTTTCATGTCTTAGCCAGACACCAAACACTTTTTATCAAGTGCAACATAAAAGTATTTTCCTCAAGGTAAGATACCAAACTGTGAAAAATGAATGATGTGAAAGTCTAATAAAAATATGTAACCTTCTAAAGGATTTTTTTTGTTGTTGTCTTTACATAAATCATCATCCAAAGTTGTGAAATAAGATCACAACTGTTTAATCTCCTATAAACAAATACGCCCGACATTGAGTTTGTGTTGATGTTTAAGTTGAATCATATCCTTGTGAAAACTGCTACCACAAAATCATTATCATGCCCACCCAGTTTTTTTTTTTCTTTAACCTCAATCTGGGTTATCACAGAATAACCGAGTATCGTATATGTTTACAAAGCTGCAACAACAGATAAGCTAAGGCAAAGGTTTTGTGAAATCTTTAACATTAGTGTTCATCAGTTGTTTATTGGCGATCCTTTATTTTCCATCCCCTTCATTCCATTTATTTTCTGTTTGCCTGCTTAGGTTCATTTTCACTTCCCTTGCTCCCCTACATCCCATTTCCCATTTTATTTCCTTCTCTGTCCCTACCCCATCTTTCTGTATCTCTAAAGTGATTTAGTATCGCGTGATAAATGATGGCCATTAGAAGCCTCAATATCATCGTATCTTAGAGTTCACCAGATACGGCTCATGTAGCATCTGGCCATCCATGAGTGTGTGCGTGTGGGGGCGTGCGCGAGTGTGCTCTATGTATTTGCATCTGAATTGATGCGACTGTGAGGCTGCAAATTACCCTTTAGCAAAAGCAGAGAAGCACGCAAACACACATGAACTGTGTGTGTAATTTGCACCCATAAACATGCACGTGCATTTACACATGCCAAGGAGTTTATTAAAAATGTAATTAAGGTTCAGAAACCTTGAAATGGTGCCACAGTACTTTGTTTGCTGTCATCATTTCCAAATAATGAGCAAAGCTGAACACAAAGCCTCTGAATTTCTTAAATACCATTGCCTTATATATGTTTGCAGGAGATTTATTTCTTTGTAATAGTACAAGCACAAGAAAGAAAAAAAAAAAAGGCAGTTGTTTTAAGTGTGTTTAATGCCGGGTAAAAATTGTTTATTTAACTTGACAGCAGAATGATTTTTCTTTAAGTATGTTTTGTTCCTTTGTCTGAATGAATTTTTCACTTGAGAGGGAAATGCATTTTTCAGACAAGGTGAGATTGTTTTTTTATTTTCGTTTTTTTGCTTTTAGACTTTTGTCTTATGATTTTGTTTCTAATAAAGGGGAGTAAGGACTGTGTGCTTCTCTACAGAGATCCAAAATATTATCTATTATCATTGTAGCGCAATTGGCATTTTGAAGATAACAAATGAGTGTACAGATTCTTACAGAGACATTTGGCTAAAATAACAATATTCTGAAACAGCTTCAATAAACCCAAGTACACCATAAAAAGGCAAATTAAACTTCACACAGATGACAGTGCACCGTCACAGTTATTTATAACTTGGCATGCAGTTGTTTGAACAGCATAACGTGTAGCTTGATTCCCTGCGTGTGTCTGATAAGAGGATTTGAGAGGTTTAGGGCAACCATATTTTGAACATAGTGTAAGAGTCATATCTACTGTTCAGTTTTTTGCCACCTCACCCTTGATCTAATGCCAGGTACTTAAAGAGTTGAAGGGAAAAAGAAATAACCAACCATTTTCAGGAGACAGATGTTGTTTAAAACATTCATACACTGTATTACTTTATTTTTATCTCATACACATATGCAGTTAGAAAAAAAAACCCATACTTTTCAGTCTTCTACTAAAAAAAAAAAAAGGACAGGCAAGGGGGGATGAAGGCCACCCATCCATCATCTAAACCCACTTAATCCTTGTTGGTTTGCTGAGGGTTGTTGCCTATCTCCAGCTTTCAAGTGATGGGAGGTTGGGTACACATAATCAATCACAGGGCAGGGATCAAATCATATTTGCTAATTAAGAATTATGTTCTTTTTTTAGATAGATAGTTGAACTACTGTGCTTGAGACAGAAATTGAAAGGCGCAGTCCTCTTTTTTTATTGTTTGGAACAATGCTTTCAGACTTGGAGGAGCTAAATATCACTTGCATGTGAACACCAACAGTGCACATTGAGGGCCAATTCCACCACATAACTTCATCTTAAAGTAGCCAAGAAGCTAAAAGATGTTATAAGTTGAGAATCCAAAACAAACACTCCCTGCCTATTGCTTAAAATCTTGTTCATAAACACTGCAAATGGTGTCGGTGAAGAGGGCTGGCCCTGGTGAAGGCCAAACTTCATTAGGAACATGCTGTCGCTTTTTGTTGAGAATATAGACATACCGTGCCAAAAAGCTTTCCTCATGCTTTGATTTTACAAGGACCAGATAGTCCTAAGAAGCATCCCTGTCACTCCACTAGCTAAACACTCCAAACTTGAAGCTCCCACAAGAAAATACCTCAGCAACTGATATACAACTAGAGGGTTGCAGTCTACCTATTTTCTGGTCCCAGAGAAAATGGGGCTCATCCGATATCCAGCAACATCCCCCTCAGCTGCAAAACTAAGGACCCTCCTCTCTCAAACTACATCTTGAGGTCTTGTTAATGGGCCTTTCAGATAAATATGGTACAGACTGGACTCTCTAGCAGATTCCAGCTAGCACTGTGAATATTCTTAGTGTTGAAATTATGGCCATGGCTCTTGTTTTGGCATAAAGGAGCCCAGAGAGCCCTTCAGAGATATCCCTTGTATTCTATACTTCGAAAGCAGCACCTGCAGAGTACCTTTCAGGACACGGCTACCATCCTACTCCACAAAACACATGTGGATCGGGAACCAACCTCCCAAGATCTCCATTGTTTCCGCAAGGTCACCCCGACACACAAGACAGTTAGTTGCAAGATAAAGATTTGGAGATTTCTTCCATTGTTCATAGTTACAAGCAGCTAAAATGAGCTTTCTCTAAAGGGTGGATAGACTTCACTATAATGGAAGAGCACATCTGGAGAGCATCACATCAAATGTAATGCATGGGTTGGTGCCTCTAAGACACAGTGGATGTTTTGTGCTGAAGTGTGGGGCACTTTAGGGGAGTAATGTAAGTGGGTGGTCCTTTGATGTTTCCCAAAATGGAAACTGCCTAGCTAAAGCAGATAAAATTGTCCCAGGTCACCATTGGAGGTGATCTGAAGAAAACCATCCTCAATGCAGCACGGTTGCATTCACACTTTTGTTTAGGATGGATTGAGGAATGGAGCGAGATTAAAGAATGTAATTTATTGTGTTTTGAGAAAAATATTACTGTTAGCCACAATCTTAAATTAGAAACTGAATGTCTCTTCTACACATGTGCATGCTGAGCTGCACACCATCTCACAGGATTGGACAGGCTCATCCAATAGTGTTGATTAATGTCAAGTCTCCTTTTGAATTCTCAAAAACTTGTCAATGGCATCAAAAGAAACTGTGATTGCACTTCACACATTTTTAACATATTCTAACAACACAGGCTACAAATTTAGATGCCGATGTCTGATGGGAAGCTTATTTATCAGCATTTCATTTTCTGCCTCAAAGGGACATTTTCCTCTAATTTATCTCACATTCAGCTGCCCTCATGGCTTTAGATTATTTTATAACATGGTTATGTATTGGCTACCAGTAGTTAAAATAGACATTCATATTTATTTATTTGTTTTTATTTATTTAGTTGTTTTTCAACATGTAAAAACATAATTTCACACACATAGATACACTTACCTCAAGTTTTATACATATCTAAGGGGTGAGCTGAACTTATAATGTCCCACCACTATTGTAATCATGTTATTACTTTATTCTGCTTAAAGTATTTTGTCAAAAATCCCATCCAAGTTATAATTCTTGTAGCCCTCTTATAATATTATTTATATATTTACATATTATCAGCAAACTCTAAAACTGCACTTATTTCTAGTTAGTTTTGAATTCCACAAAGTGTCTCCATGATCCCAGCTACAATTAGTGGTTCTTTTGTAAACCGAGCCGAGGAGAGCCTAACAATTGTTTGACTTGGTGGGAATTGCCAAGACTGTTAGTTTGACTTAACCAACAGGCATGTTAATATTTTTTCTCTTCTTGGCAACATATCTTGCAAAACAGCAACATTTTAGGAATGGATGATGTTCTTCATGTAACTTAGCCACATTTATGTTATGTTATATTATGCTGTTTTTAACTTGGTAAAAAAAAAAAAAAAAAGAAACAAAAAAACTAATCTCAATGTTGAACTTTATCTCAGTAATTTTTTGGAGATTTTTCCTCCTTTGACCAACCTATACACCTCACAGCAACAGGTGATTGGAGGGAGTTTTATTTTGTGATCCATTGAACTGATTCAAAACTCTTTGTTTGGAATATGTAGTACCGAATGACAAACTGTTTTCCTGCTTTTGAACAGTGGCATCTTTAAAAAGCTACATTAAGCCCAAAAATCCATGCGGGTTCTGTGAGAAGTAAATTGTGATATGAGTGCTTTTATTTTACCATTGATACTGTGGCCATACTAGGAAGTTGAGTGAAATACTCTAGACAAAGGTACGACTGAAAATTAGAATAATCTGGCATGTTAGCTGCTGTGGTATTTGTCCATTTAAAACCTTTTTGTTCCTTATCCCTTGTTGTCTCCTCTTGTCAAGGGGTTGCCTGCCCTCTGGATTTTCTGTCTTTTTTCTCGCCTCTCCCTCTATGTCAGTCTATCCCTCTCTGGCTATGGACTGTCACCTTATGTTTAGCGTAACAAGCAATGGAGAGGAGAAAAATGTGAAAGGGAATGAGGAGAAAGCCATGAGAACAGTGTGGGAGCTTTGGATGGGAGCTGAGATGGGATTTAGTGTTAAGGTTTCGGTGTGAGTGTGTGTCAGTATGACCAGCAAGCAGTTTGTTTCTTTGTGTTTGTTTGTCTTCAAATCTGTTTTTATGTGTGTATGTGAGCAGGGACGCTTTCCTCAAAGAAGGATCCACGGTGGGGGGTCATTCAAGATTTCATCACCAAAGCTCTCCCAAACACACTGCGTTTTTTTTTTTTTTTTTCCTCAGCCTCTCTTTGCTTCTTTCCCATGCTCCCTTTTCTTTTTCATATCTGTCCTACTGCTTTATTCACACTGTGCTTTCACTGCCCATTCCTCTAAATCACTTTTCTCACATTTTCAAGGCTATTCCTCTTTTTTTCAGTGGATTTCCACAAGTTTCCTTCCACTTTCCCCTGGGATTTTTTGAAGTTATACCCCTACTGTCCAGTATTGCCTATACTGCCCTGTTATGTCTTAAAGTTTTCCCTGCTCATTACTTTCTACACTTCCTACTTTTTCTTTTCATCTTTATAGCTTAACTTTTTTTGTGTGTATCATTACCATATCTAATATTTAATGCTTAGCTGTTTTTTCTCTCTGAAGTGGTGCAGCAAGATCACAAATTCAACCTTGGAATAGCAGTCCTAAAAACCACTGACTTATTGATATATAAATATAGATGTGCTTTCCTAAAACCAGTCAGACACACGAGAATGTGCATGCTGTGTTGCTAAAATCTACACAAGCACCCACTGCTTATTGGCATATTTGTTTTATCACTCCCACTGAGACTCTGTTGTTAGAAGTTTAAAACATACGTGGAAAGTTTCCTTGGCTCATTTGTGCATCTTTGAGAAATCCTTGTATCTCCCTGGGCAGCCATTCAGTATGACTCTTCGTATAATGGGTTGCTTATTTACCCACAGCTCCACTAGACTAGTGGCAGCAGCAATCAGCAAACACTTGGCTGGTGTATCACCAACTTGTTTTGTTTTGTTTTTTTCCTTTTTTTCCTCACATTAAGGGATTAACTGACCCAGGTGAGTCTAAAACTTGCATAGCCTATTATGGGATTAGGTTATCAATATTGTTTTATTAATAGTCACTCATATTTCCATTTTGTCGTTACCAGTGGTACACATCCGATATGACGTGTGAGAGCTGTAAAACTTGTGGCAGAATTTTTTGACATACCCAAAAACTTCCCAGTAGCCTATCAGATGTGACCATCATGCTGCAATGTTAAATGTCCAGGAAGGTGATGCAACAGGGTTGTTTTCTGATAGGATCATGTCTTCTAGTGCTGTTGAAATGAAAGGCATATAATTTATCACTAAAGTTTCAGAGGTTTCCTGTTAGTTGTAAACTGTAAGTTAAATCTGTCACTTTGTGGTGCTCACTCACAGAAAAGAAAGATTATTTAAAGTTTACACACATGATTCTTTGCCCACCAAAAATTTTGCATCCTTTCCATTTCAGTCAGATAATGAACAGTCCAATCAGCAAAGCTTTTGGATTACAAATTATCTGCTAACAATCCCCAGTGCAGAGTGTCATACCCAAAACATAATCCTTCTCAAATGAAACTGCCTTGTTCCAACAACATGCAAAAAGTTTCTATATACTTGGACACAGTATGATGAAATGAATGGTAAAATGAGCATGGAGCCCATGGTAACTGTAAAGGTCACAAACATTCTAACATTACATTGGCATAGTCACGAATATGTGAATTAAAAAATAACCCCCTGCCTTGTTTTTGACATTTGATTTGTTTTGATAGGCTTCTTTGATTCGTTTCTCATGTTTGAGCATAGTCATTTAAAAAACAATGGGCAAACTGTAAAAAAGAAAGAAAACCAACAAGGAAAATGTTTTTCATTAAAGATTATGCTCCAACGTCCCCAAAAAACCTAACAGCAACTTGTATCCTTTTGTCAATATCAAATATTGTCTGTAAGTGTAATTTAGGTTTTCAGAAAATCAACATTTTAATATGAAAAGTGCACTTTTCATGTAATGAAACATCTAATGACTGTCTTTTTAAGAAAGTATTCTTGACACACACGTATGATATCACAGTTATGGGACTTTGACAGAGTGGCTCCTTCAGACTGTGCACAGTAAATGCAAACACACTGCCATACATACACAGCTCACTGGCATGCCCATATGCCTCCACATGTCCTGTCAGATCCAAGAAGGCATTTAAAACACTAACAAGGCTTCTATTCACTTTGGCCCAATGCCAACCCGACACTCGCATGTATGCGTGCACGCACACACACAGTCCATTTAAAGACTATAACTTGCAAAATAATTTGACGAGATGAATGCCCACATGGGTGAGTGCACTGAGATGCACACAATCAGCTCTCTACCCAGAGTTCTTCAATTACACAGGAATATTTGGATAGAAAATTCCCTAACACTCCAGGTGACTGACCCCCTGATGCTGAAAAAATACACACTTCCCTCACACACATTTCCGTCAGCCAGATGAAATTGCCCTTCAAAGTGACCGCACAATCAACAGCAGCTCAGTTCTGAGCAAAAACCCCATTGCAGCCTTCAAATATTCTTTTTTTCTCTCTCTTTTACCTTCTCGTTGTAGTCTGTTATATTGTCTGAATTTATTTATGTGCATGTCAGTGGGATTTTATATTGGGAGACTGAATAGAAAATGTCTTTCTTAGGTGACATTGGTTATGTTTTTGTGCTCCACCACAAAATGGTTAGCTGTGTCACATTCCATCCACATCGAGCTAACGCCACAGCCTGCCCTTTTCATACACAAATACACACAATCAAACATACAAGCTCTCACTTGCTGCTTTTCAAGTTTGTTGTGGCAAAAAAAGAACAAACAGAGACATATTTTACATTGTTGGAATATCACCATTTAGAGATGCACAGGCCAAACCTTCGTGGCCAAGTTCTGATCGCCAACCAAGCCCCCCCACACCCCCCCAAAAGCCTCTATAAATGAATCCAGTTTCATAACAACATTTTTACATTTAAATAAAACGTGATTTTCTCTTTAACAAGTTAAAAAATATATATTTTTGCATTTTATTAAAATTTACTAATACACTAAACTTAGCCACTATTCTTGCCCACAAGTACAAAAATGATATAATAATAATAATAATAATAATAATAATAATAATAATAATAATAATAATAATAATAATAATAATAATAATAATAAT
>CAEFZY010023051.1:0-85564 GCA_903066815.1 Brachyrhaphis roseni | reverse complement strand
TATATATATATATATATATTGATATATATATCAATATATATATCGCTATATATATTAAAAAAAACAGGACTACACAATCCTCCATGTGACCGCCACCTAAAGATGTTTTATAAACCTTTCAATAAAGGTGCTTTTTATTGCAGTAGCATAACATGCTGAACATTTCAGAATAATCCAATCTTTAATTTGAGGATCTTTCTGTAACAGGGAAACCTATCCACAATGCTCTTGAAAAAACTACAAGTGTTAGAGTTATGAAACAACTGAAAATTTAAGAAAATTAAAATTTTAATTTGAGTCAGTTCATTCAGTTTATAAGACAAAGGTAACCTACTGTAATGACAATAGTTTAAAGTAAATAAGAAGAAAAACATATAAAGATATACTAACTACTAACCTAGGTCAAACTATAACCATCATTTATTGCTCAGAATTTACCTAAACAAGCCTGCACTAGGAAGTACATGGAAATACAGTTTAGACATTAAACATCATTGAAGTAAATTAATAACAACAGAATTAAACATTAGGTATTGGGTTTTTAAATATATTTATTCATCTGGTAAGACTGCATTGAGATTTATGTATAAATTAAATTAATGCAAAATTCCTTTATTTCTTAATACCTGAGGAGGGAATTGATGCAAATGAAAATGTTTTTCTTAAATTTATGCAGCAATTAAAGTGGCTGCAGCATAATAGTGGTTTGCTCTGCTTCTACCTCAAAATTAAACATTTTGGATGTTTTCTTTCATAAGTTTCCTGCACTGGGGAGCATAAACGAAACAGCAAAAATTGTAAAAAATACATGGCATGTGAGCAGAAAACATGCAGCAACCCAACAAACAAACAAACTCACAGTGAGAGCAAAGCTGGCTGAGATGTCAGAGGCATTCAGAGCAAATACGGCCCCACGGGCCCCCACGTAAAGCCGCTCACTGTCAGCCTCCAGCAGCATCGTGCTGTAGTTGACTGCAGAAGACTCAAAACGCCGGTAGCCCTCGAGACCTGACGGGAAAAGAAGATGATAAGAGGACAAGATTTTAATGAAGGTGACTCTGCTTCTGCTGATTCTGCAAATAGGAATATTGTCTAGTAAAGATACTAAAGTTACAGTACATCTTTAAGTCACTCTTGCTCAGTTAAAATCAGCAGCATAGAAGTATTTACCATTCATGAATGAGCTTCTAAAACTGCAGAGGTGACACGTTCAAAACCTTTCTATTGTAATTGGACTTCCTCCAATTATTTCTGCAGAACATTTCTGTGAAATAACAATAGGTACGGTAGAAAAAGCCACTTTTGTACAGCTTCACACATTAATAGCTGGGCATAAACACAAACACTTTTCACTGGGACTATTGATTACATTCTGTCTCTATGGGAACAAATGCAGGTTCAAAAATAACCGTGCCCAAAAGAAAAAGGTATTCTCCATCATTAGATTTTTATCTTCTCAGCTGTAATGTACATGGCAAGTTAAAATATTTGTTGAGTGGTGATTAAAGTAAAAAAAAAAACAAGAAAGCAAAATCTGATTGGGTTTTGCCCACAAACGTGTCATGTTAAGACATATTAAACCTAGAGACAGAGATCTTTCTCAATCGGATCTGACAGGATGAGGATAAAAAAGGCAAAGCAGAATTTAATCTTGGATGATGGATTTCCCACAGCAGGATTTTTGAATGTTGATGTAAAATCACAGAGCAGGTGTTGCTGTTCCTGTCTTCCTTTACAATTTGAAACTTTTATTCAGTTGTCTGAAGAAAAATACTTGAGTTAAATATATGGGTTTGTTTTTTTTTTGTGTTGTTTTTTTTTTCAAAAAACATGTTTGAAGCTTCTTCCTTGATGATTTTGAATCTGATCCGCCCACATTTTTCTCTTTAGTTCCTTTCTTTCCCATAGTTACAATGTCCCCACCATCTAGAATGTAGTGAAGGGAGCCAAGGGAAGCACCTTGCCTTTAAATGAGGAGGTTGTGATTAAACAGTGCTGGATAAGAGATGCTGGTTTGTGGCAGGGTGCATTATCCTGTTGAAAGAGGCCACAGTCATCAATGGTTACCATTTACATGAAAGGATGTAAATGGTCTGCGACAATGCTTTGGTAGGTGCAGCTGTGCAACTACATACTTCTGAGGTGTATGCGGGCATATTGTAGGCGACTCCACGCCACCACCTCCATCCTGCCCAGGGTTTTCAATGTGCAGGTGTATAAATATGACTTAGTCACGGATTTATAAAATACATATTAAAAGAAAATTGCGTAATATCATAAGTAGTAAAAAGAGCATCATCCAGTGCTTTATACATGGACAGCTGTTACACAAAATGCTGAAGCAATTTATCCACCATCACTTTAGCACTCCCATGCATCACGCATAGTGCATCCTCACTTTTTACCACCGGGTAAGTGGTATGTAGGTGGTAAGTAACATTGACCTTGCAGGACACAAGGCTGCCCAGCAGAGCCTCACACTGTCTGTGCTGGCTTGTTTTCTTCCTGTAGCGCATCTTGGAACCATGCATTTCTAGGTAAGTGATTCACTCGCCATCCATGAGATGTGAATAAAATAAAAGAGTGGGTCAGCACTTTCATGCACTTTCTCTCAGAACCACCAGTTTGATCAACAGCAGTTTGCTTGTTGCATTGAACCACCCAGACTAGTCTTCTCTGCCCAAACCTCTGTCACTACTTCACCATAGTTTTTTGTTGTTGCTTGGGCTACTTTTGAAAGATGCTGCCCAACACTTAATTGAGCTGCAGCTTAGGAGACGTTACAACTGAGTTGATTGATTCATCGGGAGGTGGCCTTTATCAAACTCTCTTACCCTTGCCCATTTTTCCTGCCTCTAACATATTAACTTCAACGACACAGTATTTACTTGCTGCTTAATGTATCCCTCCCACTAGCAGGTGTAATGATGAAAAGATAATCAGCGTCATTTACTTGGTCTGGCAGTTTCTGCCTGATATGTGTGATCTTATCCAATTAATTTTTCCAGCACTCATCAAAACCTACGAAAAGGTCAGGATAATTTTATACACAGATCACTCGGCTATAAATGAAGGTGCTACACTAATAGCACAAACATTTGAAGACAAAGTTCAATTCTATTCTGCAACCAAAATGCCGAGTCCAACGAAAATATAAGGCTGATCGTATCTGAGTTCATCCAACATCCTCAGTCGAATGTTCTCTGCATTTTTCTTCTGCCAAGCTAAACACCTCCATATCCTCGCTCATCACTCCTTTGGCCTTACCTGACTGGCAATTCAATCTCCAGCACATTTCTCCAAATATACCCAGTATCTCCCTCTTTGTGCAAGCAAACTCTATTTTATCTTGATATTTCTGTTCCCAAACTATCCATCCTGAGCGGTCCCCATGGATATACTCCTCGCTCCTGTCCATCCTCAGCAATGCAAATCTCAACTATTTTTTAACAGCAAATTTCTACCTTTTAATCAGTGGCATGAAACATAGCTTGGAATCACAGCTAACATGTATTTAATGTCGATTTGACTCTGATGCATATACTTTAGCAAAACTGTTGAATAAACACAGACTTATTTGAGAGATATTTACAAGTGCTAATTATCTCAATATTATCCATTTTCACAGTTTTTCCTCTTTTAACAGTAACACAAGCATAACAAACCATTTAAAGCTGGTTAATTAGTCAGGCTCTAGTAGCCACCCTGCAAGCAGCTGCTTAAAAACACAGCCTGTTTCCTCCCACCCCCAGTTTCCACTCAATGACAAGTCATATCTGTTGCACATAGAAATACTTTGAAGCAGTCACATTAGCTTTTTTTTGTAAGTGAGGGAAAAACGTTGGAGCATCTAGCAGTGTGCAGCAACAGGTGGGGGAGGGAAAGTGAAGCAGTACTTACTGCAATAAACAGCTGAAAATTTCCTGGCATTTCATTAAAAGTACATTGAACTGCAAATAGACTGACGCAACTTTGACACATGGCTGTTTAGCACCTTGGAATACCTTGACACCAGAAACTGACCCATCTGCTTTCATTTTTCAGTAATTTTCACACATTCCTCTTAAAGGGAAAATGTGTTTCTTCCATACTACTAAGAAAAAAGTGTTGGTAGCCCAGTGAGCAGAACTGTTTTACTCTGTGTGCAAAGCTCTACTCACTTTGGCAATTCATCAGAAATTTCATTAAAAGGTCATTTAACTTTTTAAACAGTGTGACAGAATATCTTTTGGAACATTTTGGAACAATAAATCCTTAATGAGGCCATTGTTTTCACTAATGAGGCCATCAAGGTCACATGAAAATCTGGCTCTTCCCTCTATTTGAGAGGGTAGTGGTCATTAGTGCACTCTATTGCCATTGAGTGTAATTGTTCCTGAGTACAGTTTATAAGCCAGAGTTTTGCAACTAAAGTTTTAAAACTTAAAAAGACTTTTGGATGAGAGGTGAAACATCTTCAAGATACCAACATAAGTCCAGTTGCCTTCATTTATAAAGGCTCCCTCATACTTGGGCGTACTTTGTTAGCCACAAGGAGTCATCAAAAGTGTCAGTGGATGGTTGAGATTTCATTGTCGAGCATACCAATTTCCTATGTTTTCATGACAAATTCCTTCATTTCTCACAATCCAAAATACTGGCAAGTTTGATGAGATAATTGGGGGCATTGCACTGTTTCTTCACCACCAAGGCAGCCACTGCACACCTTATCAACTCTGTGTCACACACAAAACAGTTCAACGTGAACACTGTTTCCTGCCAAGCAGTTTATTGTGCGACAAGACCACCATGTTGAGGACAACTGAAAATCTACATGCAGATGACTGCATCTGCATCAAGGTAACCAAAAGACCTTGTGAAGATGCTGACTGAAGTTGAGAGTGCATTCACAGAGGAAGGATCGATTAAGCTACAACCAGCATAAAAAGCCAGGTAAGACTGCAATTGCACTCAGGAAGACAGATTGATTTTTGGACACATCCTGTGGTCTGATTAACCTGGAGTTGAAATGTTTGGCCAAGATAAACATTGTTACATCGGAAGGAAAAAGAGGGGAAGCTTGCAAACCTGAGAACATAGTTGTTGTGCAAGGGTTTGGTGGCATCATGTTTTAAGGCTGTTTAGCTGCAAAGTGAACTGATGCAATTTACAGAATAGATGACAAAATAAGATAATAACATTAGATGGAAATATTGACACAAAATTTCATCAAAAAACATCAGCAAAGATATTACAGATTGTGTAAAAACGGTGCTATAGGTATCTAAATTCCTGGTTTTAGCTGCATGTCACTCTCCGGTTTTCCAAGCTATATTTGGATGGATCTGCTTGACAGTCCAAGATACTAATGAGGTCACATGAAGGCATTCAGTACAATGTGTGTTCACATGCGGACACTAACAACAGATGTTAGAAACTTGCTTGCAGCAGAAAGTTGTGCAAGTTCTAAACATATAATCTATCAAGAGTCCACTTAGCCTGAGTAAACATGACACCAGTGTCAATACACACAGACATCTCTGAGCCTGTAAGAACCAAAGCAATATTTGGAAGCAGCTTGTGATGTACGGCTAAGTCAGTGTCTAATTAAAATACCCGCAGAGATTGATGCTGAGCAGCTTCTACGATCAGGTGCGGTAATTTTGACGGCAATTAAGCCATATAAATGCAAAGACAATCTACTTCTCATGCCTGTCAGAGAGCGATGTAGCCAAAAAGAAATGTGTCATGAATCCACCAGCCACAGCCAATTCACTTCCCTCTGAATATTGCATGGTTATCACGGAAGCTGTCATTAAGATTCCTATCAGCTGCTCTGAAACACAATGCTCTCTGTTCAGCTGAGCAGAAGTCATTTCCTAACCCGAGCTGCTCCCGGGTCTTCAGGTGTCTACTTTTATCCTTTATTCTCAGCAGAAACAAGAAGAGTTCTCAATCTCTGGGGGATTTCAGAACAAGAACTTCTCCTACGCAGTATGAGCGTCTCATTATGGGAGAAGACAATGCATTATGACTGAAAAAAATAGCTGACTTTTCCTCTAAGCAATCCAAGCATTAAGACGCATAACATGTTGTTTGAGTGAGGGCTTGACTGCAGGAGTGAAGTACCTCAAAACATCCTCACTGGGAGTGTGGCACACCAGAGAGAAATTTATCGGGGCTGCTTTACAATAATAAGTCCCATAAGCACATTTTTAGCTTTGGCTTACAAGAGCACTGCAGAAAAGGCTGTCTGAGTCGGGTTGTGAAACAAAAAGGTTTGAGCCAGTCACAGAGAGGAGCCACCATGATGTTATTTACTGAGCAAACACTTGGAGGGACCTCAGCTGATCACCGCAGCACACTGTGTTCAAGGAAACACACACACACACCCCCCCCCACACGCACGCACACACAAAGCATACAAACACACATACACACTCATTGAACTTCAAAGCATTGGACTGTGACGTGACAGCACAACGCACGAGCTCATGCTCTGGCGACAAACATGTTTACTGCTCACCTTTCTGACGTTTACATGAATCTCACAGCAAATTATCACAACACCTGACAGGTTTAAATTAGGAGAGGCTTTCTCGCATTTTTTTTCTCCATTTAAAAATCTCCCCATCACCCAAATGGTTGGAGAATTTATTTAAATTGATAAACCTAAAAAAAATTTCACCTAACATGATTTTTTTTTGTTCTTTTTGGAAGAGAAAATAGTAAAGATGAAATGTTTGAATGCACAAATGATCTGTCTAACCACTCAGGTTTGGAAGCCTTAGTTTTAGATTGCAGAAAAAATAAGTAGTGAAGGTATCAGGGGAAAAAAAGAGTTTTATTAAAGGGCAAAAGATTCATACTCCTTGAACTTTTTCACATTTTGTCCCATTGCAGCCAAACACTGAACTCTATTTAATTGGATTTGATGTGGCAGATTGCAAAACACTCATTATTATCAAGTGGAAGCACAATAATACATTCAAACATGTAGCGCGCCTTTGTATTCAGCCAGTCTGAGCCGATATTTTGTTAAATCACCTTCACTCCAATTACAATTGCAAGTCTTTAGAGTATTTAGCTGCCAGTTTGGCAGATGCAAAAACGGCAATTGAGAAACACATTCTCATTTAGATTTATCTAGATTTTGATGAGGCCATTCTATCATAAATTTGGTTACAGCTATACTATTTTAATATCGAGCTAGGGTCTGCGGTTATGTAAGGGAGAGCAGGTTCAGGGTTCAACTTCTGTTGTAGTTGTTTGCTTTGTGTTGATCTGCTACAAAAGGTTACAATAACACACATCCAAATTTATGGTTGGGAAGCAACAAAATGTAAGAAAGTTAGAGAAATATAAATTATTTTTAAAGGCACTATCAGTTTAATGACATAGTAAAGTGAAAGAAGAACAGTCAGCAACAACTAAGGTGACACCAAGGAAAAAATACAGAAAATAATATTTATGTTGACTTAGAGATCTAAGCAGACAAGAGGAATGAATTAAAAATAATTTGTTTACGAGGCTTGAAAGGTTGAATGAGCACAAATTATAAAAATGAGCTACACATAGTCAACAAGAGGGGTTTAAATAAAGAGGAGTAATGGGAAATATTTAAAGAAATAAAACTGTTTAGAAACAAGTGGGATCACTTGAAAAACTCTGTATGTTGAAATTTTCAAAAAAGTATAAAAAAATAACTCCTGTTATAACGAGTCACACATCCTTACACATGTCCTAAGATAAAAATTGTATACCGCCGTCTTGCACCACACTACAACAGTTGTCATGGTTACGGTGCTTCTCAACTACTCTCAGCGAAGTCAGACACCCTGGATGCTCTGCAGGGATCCAAGAGAACGAAATTCACACATCTGCTTGTGTCTCCACCGCACCTCGGGCTACATGCCATCGCTCACAAGGTAAGTAAATAATTATCACCACTAAGCACAAGAAGAGTAAAAAAAATCATCACCTGTCAAAGAAAGAGATACAATGTTTATTCACAGGAGTGAATAACTGAGATGGTTAAAGAAGGAAGGAATAAAAACAAGAATGGAGCCGTTTTAAGGTGTGAAAGAAAGAAGCGGCAAAAAAAATCTTAAAAGATACAAGGTCAAAACATAAAAATTTTAACTGTTATAATTTTATATTAAGTTTTTTATTATTATTTAACTGAGCCCAAAGTGGCATTCAATATTATTCAAATTTTGAATGGGGGGGAGGGAAATGAAAGAAATTAAAGCTTTTAGGTAAATTTTAGATGGTCTTAAACCCTTGGTTATCATTTGTTCACATTCAACTTTGGCATAAGAAAATTGTTGCAAACTTAAAAGCATTGGAAATGGTTTGATATTCCTCAGCCCTTGTCCTCATAATAATGATGATAAAACTATGACAGTTACATGAGAAGTTAGTCACACATGCTAACTGTAACGTAGCTAACAAACACAATTCAATTATTTCAATGATTTTCAATTTCTTATTGTGCAGAAATGTACTTCTAGGCTTATCTTCATTTTACAGAGTAAAGCACACAACCTGACATCGGCTGGTTAATTAGATGGGCTATCAGCTCAGGCAGAGCCTGCAGTCAGCTGCTTAACAGTCATGATACTTGAAACTTGCCAACTCTAGCTTTAAAGCAAGATTAACTGGATAAGCGTGAAGGGTAGTGCTGTTTTAGTTATGCCAAGAATGTAATCAAAGATACCTCCAAACAGATCAAATGTAATGCTTTATAAGCCAGGAAAATGTGTAGTGCCTTTTTATGCCAGGTGATCAATGGCGCAGAGCAACAGGTGGGTAAAGGGAAGCACTGTGTTACTCTATAATCCATATACAGAGAGGAAATATGGCTCGCTCTGGCACTTTCTCCATTGTTTAATAAAAAAGAACTTTGAACCGTAGGGATGGTAAGATTAAAGATTTGAATGTCAAATCTTTGACATTTATGGTATACCAGTAACTGGCCCATTCCTAATAAAAATATATTAATATAACACATTAAATAAATTGGTGTTTTTACACATGGTTATCAAATTTAACACTGGTTCATGCCAGGTTACAAGCTAAGAAACACCCTGAGAGATGGAAACACTACAGTAAAATACTAATCACAGAATATTCTCAAAACATTCTTCTGGAGAATATTTTCAGATTGCAAAAAACCGTGAAAATAAATCTTGGCAGACATCCTTACCGCTCCTCAGGACAGTTACACGTGGAGTCACGTCCAGGTCCAGAGGCGTTCTGAATGGAAAGCCATTCGCCACTGCACACAACGACGTAAGCAACAGGAGCATCGCTGCCATGAAGTGAGCTACCCGCATCTCCGCTTGGCGTCTCTTAGGGTAGAAACTCTCCTTTAACAGGTCGCACATGTGCCGAAAGACATTCACCTCTTCAGACAAACACTCGTGGGCTGTTACTCTGTTCCTTCACTGTGGGGTTCTTTCAGTGTGCAGCAGCAAGGAGGGAAGAAGCCTGAAATAGTAAAACGCACACACAGAGCCAGTGGAGTTAATAGTCTGTGATTGAGAATGGCAAAATAGGAAGAAAAGTTGGTGCGGCAGGATCACAACAAATGAGCTGATGCATAGGTTGTTCCAAGAAATACATAGAAAGTGCATTTGATCAATTAAAACATGTCATGTGCTCCAAACTCTCAGAGCATTGATTAAGAGAACAGCGATCTCATAATTTAATAAAAAACACAACTGGAAACAGAACCACGTATGCGTCAACATCCCGACCCTAAACTTGAGGGTTAAGCTGCAGAGAAGAGTAATCTAGATCGATATGAGGTGAAACCAGTTCAACAGCACACATACCTTAGAGGAGACAAACCCACGAGTGGATGAATGGTGAAATATTATCATCTCTGCGAATTGTGTGTGTGTGTGTGCTGTGATGTGAATGCCAATGTTGCTTCTGCAGAGTAAGACCCTCTTCAGGAGCAGTGGAAGATGTGATAGTGAGAGGAGGAAAGGGATTAATTGTTTGTGTGTATCCCATGCACCAGTGCTCTCACCGACTGACAGAGAGAAAACACTGGCACACACTCTGAGGAGCAGCGCAAGCCTTGTCCAACCTTATTTGCAGTAATGGTAATATCTCTCTTTCATTTACTGCCTCTCTTTTAAGCAGTAAAGGAGAGAGACACTAACTGCTCCCAGATCCCAATGTAAGCAGCCACACTCTTCAGTACTTTCCATCAAACAAATCATGTCTAAGTCCTTCAAGCCGAGAGTCCAGAGTCTTTGCTTAATACACCACACAGACACGAAACAAGGCACAGCATTAATCTTTTGATCAAAAATGAGAAAGATAAAAAGAAAAATATATAACAGGTTGAAAAGTGAAGCTATTCGTAGTGGAGGCAGTGACTACACCTTTACAGAAAGTCTCTGTAGTTCTCCAAGGCTAACACCATGACAACTGGCTTTAACGTTGCATAATGCAGCAGCAAGAGCGATGCACTATCTTTGTGATGGTGACAGCAATACAAAGAATCAGAAACTTGTGATTTATTTTCAACAGCATACACATCATCACAAAGAGAAAATATGGGCTGCGTCAGACTTTGCGTTTGGGAAAACAAGTTGCATAATCACATTCCTAAACAAGAAAAATCACTTCCAAAGGTAGAAAAGGACAGGGAGTATTAAAACCTGTGACGTCTATGGGTTGGAGCTTGTTCTTGTTTTTTTTTTGTGGTAATGTATCATTTCTTCTTAACAGAAGGTCAAACTAAAACACCTCTTTGACAAGCCAAAGTAAACTGAGATGAGGAGCCAGCCACATGATGATGCAACAGCGATCTGTGGGTATTTATAGAAGAAAACTCTCTGCTTTGTTGGGAAAGTATTGATTGGCGGATTATCAGGATTTCTTATAAGTTAACTGCCTTCATTTACACACCAGCATTGTGGAGGAATTAGCTGAAGGTCTCTGAAAGAAGGCTCCTACACTTAGCTTGTAAGTTTCCAAAAAAGACAAATTCAGACCCTTTGAAATATTTATGCTTCAATGTAGCCATCTTTGATTCAATTCCCGATCTTGGGACATTCACCCCTTCTCTTCATGCTGATTTAATATCTGAGTAAACGTAACAAATTGAGTAAACATAACAAGTGCCACAAAACCTAAAAACAATTAACTACAGATGGTAAACTATGACGGCATCCATGATAAACCTCAAACCGTAAAGTCTTGTTCCACACATTAAGCCTAAGAGATTACCAAGTTAATATCAGTTTATTAGACCAGAATGACATTAAGGTATAATATTTCCTGTAATAAGCTACGGCAAATTTAGGCTGCTATCACTATTCAGCATTGCTGTTACGGTCGATAACCAACATTGATCAATATTACATATATTTTCTTAACCCGTGAAATAAAGATTTCACCACTGGAATAGCTTCTCTGCTTCAGTTAAACAGACCAGTACATTAACTGATACCGATGTCAATACCGATGTTATATCATGCAACCACCCAAAAGACATGTTTATTCGACAAATGCCAAATAAAGTACCGTAAGTGAATTTTGTTGTTCCTTTACATATGATGTTCAACACCCTCTGCTGAATACAGGAACCATACCTTACAAGTCTGAGCAGACCAGTTAGGCTGCAAGCAAGCCCTGCTGCTGCTTTCTAACTCTGCTTGGTTCTTCATCCCCCTCTCTTGGGCTTAAAGGTCAGAGATCCTCACCTCCTGACATGCAGAAGATATGTTCAGGTGTTTGACAGGTTCTCATCACTCCCAGCAGCATGGCCACGGATTGATGAGGCCAGTGTAATCATTATGATAACTATTAAATATGTATTTACACTGGAGTTGTCTGACTTGTCTAATTTTAGCAGATTTTTATTTTCAATATTAGCTCAAGGTTAAAAACATGTGGTAAAGACATTAAAGCTGTGATAATTATTATGTTTTTGTGCAGCAAGGTTGTGTGCTTTACTCTGCAGAACAACTATTGTCTTTCTGTTCTAAATAGAAAAAGTCACATATGTTATCTATATTTATTTGGAGTGTTTATTTAACTATCAAAATACTTTCATGTTTTTATGCAGTAAGAATCTAAAA
Organism: Brachyrhaphis roseni; assembly: GCA_903066815.1. NCBI lineage: Eukaryota > Metazoa > Chordata > Actinopteri > Cyprinodontiformes > Poeciliidae > Brachyrhaphis > Brachyrhaphis roseni. The sequence continues at coordinate 73,481 of CAEFZY010023051.1, read as the reverse complement.
AAAAACACATAGCTATACTCAACATTATTAAAGTTTGATTTGCTAATAAATTTGTAATTAGGATTGTATGATATCAGGAAAACATTTCATTGTGAGACTATTGCTGATTATAGTGATGGTGTGTGCATCAAAGCCAGTTGAAAAAAGTTCTTAGCATGCAGTGTTGATGCACAGTATTTAAAAGATTACATCCAACCAGATGTCAAAGCATCCAACCAGCTGCAATTTTAACTGCAATTTTGCAAAAACTCTATTTGCAATGTAATTCATTTATTCAGTACCGTTTTGACAATGTTATTGTGTGAAACTAACTGCCAGAGGAACCTAAAAGGCAACAATGCAAAACAACAATAAAAAAAACAGGAAATTAATTTAAATGTTCTCAAAGGCATGCTGGCTGTGCTTGCATGTGTTGCCATTTTATTGTCTCCCCACCTTGCAAAACTTCCACTTTGGGTTTGTGGCAGCTTTGCAAAGAAAAACAAACACCACATGTATAATATCTAAAGTAATAAAAAGCTCAGCGGCTTTAATAATTGGCACTAGAAAGAATCATTTCAAACAGCGGACCCTCAAGTTTTAGATGTGTTAGAGTAATAAACACAGAATGTCTGAAGTAAAAATTAAATCAACTGAGACGTTACAGTGAAGGCTTATTGATCTCTGCAAAAAGATGTTAATTTACAACAGAAAGGAAATTAAACCCAAGTTGATGGCTTCAAAAATTTGACTTTTAGATTTCTTATGGTCCCCTAAGAAGAAGAAAAGTGGAATGTCAAACTTAATCTACCAAAGTACGGCTGCTTTTTATGAGTTTCTGCATTTGGGAACTGTTCCCATTTCACTAATGTTACAAATTTACTCTGCAGAGGAGCAGTTACTCCAGCCATAAATCCCCCCAATGGATGTCAGCTGTAATGATTTGTAAGATTTCTCAATCTTGTGTGAGCGTCATCTAAAAAAAGCCAACAACAAGAAAACAGAAGGAGTTGCATTCAGGGACACTTTTATTAATCATTCACTTATCTCATGGATTCAGTAAAACAGATTGTCTTGATCTAAAAGCAGTCAGGCAATTAGCATTCTATAATGGTCCTGATAAGGAAGAGCAGTGCTTTATGGGTAAATGAAATATGAATATAACAGAAAAGAGAAAACGGGAAATAAAATTGCAGAGAGTAATTACCGTACTCAATTTTCACCACTCTCTATGGGCGAATATTTCTGATTTCATCTTTGTGGCCTGAAACTCAACAATCCAGGAAACTTTAATTTGCAAACTGGCAACCAAGCAATAAGTCAAAAATGAGAGAAAACATGGAGCCATATGACCTTTCTAATCTGTCTACCTGCTGATCTCAGCCCCCAACATGCTCTCTGTCCTGTGACATTCATTCACAGAAATGATTTCATCAAGTAACCATAAAGTGTCCATGGGCTTGAACAGCGGAGCACAGTGGTGACAGCTCCCTTAACAGACACCACTTATCCTAAAGAACATATAAAGCTGAATTTCTCAGCGTACATGAATGTGCCAAAGCAAAGAAAAGATTACAGTCAAAGTTACTGAGCTGTGCTTCAACCAATAGATAGACGGCTTTAAAGCCAGCAGAACTGGACTGTATTTGTTCACAATTCTGCAGCTTTACATGTTTTACAGGCGCAGTGGTGAATAAAACACTGAGCTCTGTACATCCATCTCCAACACTAGAGTTATTCTGATACAGAGGGCTCGCTGAGACAAAGATCTCTCACTGAGATGCTGTTTGCCATCATTTGTTTAGAAAAGATTATTCCTGTTTTATATAACAGAAATAATCTCCTCTTTCTATTTCAGGTGTGATATCAGCCTAAAAACCCATCAAGAGTCACTGGTCTTAAATTCATAATCTCTGAGGGCATACAGGGACTTGCATCTTCTGTGAATATAATATTCACAGAATATGAATATTATTCTGTGAATAATAACATTATTCACAGAATAATATCCTTCTGGGCTCCTTCTGCCCGGGACTTCCTTCTGAAGTCCCGGGCAGAAGGAGCCCGGGACTTCCTGCTGACCTTATAGTCAGGTATTACAGATATGATTTATAGCTAAAGAAAAAACAAAACAAGATAGCTAAAACACCAAAAGGGTGCATTAAGGTCCCTAATTATTTACTTGCAAAAATACTAAAATGAACACATGCAAACTTGGGTGTTTTTGCGTTAATCACATCTTTTTATCTTGAAACAATCCAGATGACTCCAGGTTAATTCCCCCCTTTGCCAATCACTCACATACATGTTGACATTTCACCCCATCCTATTTTCATTTCACACTTCTCAACAAACCTTTTCACAGCCATTTGCTTGAATAAATGTTTATTTGCTTGGTTATTAAGTATTTTTGCTAAATGATGAGGATAAAGAGTCCTAAAAATGCTCATATCCAGCCATCCATTAATGGTCTTTACCCCATTATCCTTGTGCTCTTGTGCTTGGTGGGTAAGAGGCAGAGTAGATTGCAGGTCTCTGGTCTGGCACACAGTCACTCCTAAGGACAGCTTGGAGAAAACAGTAGACCTAAAATGTTTTTGGACGGTGGGAGGAAGCTGGAATACCCAAAGAGAACTCATGCCTGCTCATGGGGAACATGCAAACTTCATGCAGAAGCGAGCCTGGGACTTCCTGCTGACAGTCAACAGTGCAAATGAACTAAAGATTTTATTCCTCATCCTATTCTCATTGATTGGAGTTCTGATCCCAGTTTGGATCCTCTGACTATTACGAAATATGGACTTATGACCCCCGATCAAACCACAATAACTCTTTGTTATTAATTTATTTGTAGCGTGCTTAAATTTCTATACATAAGGATATTGAATTTGACTGAATTGGAATTTATGAAATGCCATATGAAACATCATACATGCTTCACCAGAATGCTCTTTCCCAACGCTGCAAGAACAAAATTACATAATTTTACTCTTGCAGCACTGCGACAGACTGGAGACCTGTCCAGGGTGTACCCCGCCTCTCGCCCGGAACGTAGCTGGAGATAGTCACCAGCACCTCCCGACCCCATTAGGGACAAGGGTGTAAAGAAAATGGATGGATGGATGGATACTCTTGCAGCAATGACAAATATCATGGGCAGAAATTTGGGGTGTCAAATATTGGTCAGAAATTTAGAGTAGTAATTATTGACAAATGTTGCACTGAAGGACTTATGAGGACTTTCTAAGAGTTCTGAATTAGAGAGCTGGAGAAATATGAAATGTCTTCACCAGAAAGAACATTGCTCCAAAATTTATTTAATGTTGCTTTAAAAAAATACAACAAACAAGATAGAGCAGCATGTCTAACAGGCAGACAACTGCAGACTTGCAATCTGAGCAGACAGCTTGACTAATTAATTATCTAATAAAAAAAAAAACTATAGCGAGCAGGAAAACCAAGAGGCACAATACTCTGACAATACACAAGCTTTTGCAAAAAAGTACAGCTAATTTTTAGGAGGTGAATATTCTAATTTTATTCTGGTGTCTAAGTCTATGAATAAAAAGAACAAACAACAACATGTTTTAAGTTACATTATTTTAAAAAAAACAGTAAAAAATCTATTAGTGCAGCTGAAAAATTAATAGTCGTCCCTTCCGTCTTTTAAAAATATTTTTAGATGATGTTACATATTTATGTAACATCATCTAAAAGGGTGAACCCCGCCTCTTGCCCAGAACGTTGGCTGGATATAGGCAACATCACCCCTCCTGACCCCACTAGGGACAAGGGTGTAAAGAAAATGGATGGATGGTTATATATTTAAGTTGTTTTTGTTTGTTTAATAACCCTAAAATTAGTTAGTGTTATCACAGTATTAAAATCTCATGTGGGCCCTTACCATGCTTACAAGTGGCCATGTTGCCAGATGACTTACTCCTACTTGAAACTAGATGTGTTTTACAGTCAGAATTTATTTTAGCCTTCCTGTTATCATCGATATTTATCAGGTCTGGCCCTTTGGACTCCTAATAAGAAGAAACTGCAGGATATTGACTCACTCAGAACTTTAAGATCAGATCAAAGACTTTCTGAAAGAGTCCAAACAAACATCTGGATAACGAGCTGGAACCCAGCTCTATAAATGCTGATCAATCAAGCCAAGAATCTCCATTAAATAGTAGATAATGGTGTTTATTTGGTTTACATGCACTTCTCTGGGAGCTTAATTACTAGCTGGCATGTAAGACACTGTCCAGATGATGACTGAGTAACACACTTTGAAAGATCTATGCTCCTCCTGCACCTTATGTGTTTACAGTGCATGCTCTCAGCTGTCTCCTTCACATGCAGATCCTGCATAGATAGGTCTGGGAAATGTAAAATTACTAAAACTCACTCCTGAAAAGTCTAGATTACTCAATACCCCAGCCATGCAGAGAGATACAAAAATGCTCAATGGATGTTTTCATTATACAGATATGCAATTTAAGCACACTGCGGGGAATATAGTGAGGTGTCACCCTATGTCAATTTAATATCCCTCAAGATAAAATACTTGTTCCACATCGTTTCAACAGAATAACCTATATGTTGTTTGGAAAAAGGAAAAAGAAAGAAAGAAAGAAAAGGGGGAAAAAACATGACAATAATGTGTCTAGAATTTGATCATGATAGGAAATTGTCAGAGTAACAATTAAAGTACCACAATACACCAGAACCCCGCCGAATAAGACTATTTTCGTGTAAGATTTAGTGTGTCTTACCTAAATTCGTGTCCAGATTCCCCGAGAAAATGGATTTGTCCGTTTCCAGCTTGTCATAATCCAAGTGGACTTTAGCCGCTCACTCTCAAACAGCGACTAACACTCAACAGCTCCTCCGCTCGGCTATCGTCATCAGGTGGCCCGCCCTCTTTTCACTTTCTTTCCATTAACCTCTGAAGCCCTTTATTTGCCCTGTTCTCAACAATGAAATGTTATGTTATGACGGGAAACCTCACGGTTTACTAGCCTACTTTCCAAGGTAATATTACCAGGTCCAGGAAGCGCAGCGAGTTGCGGTAAAAGTGATAAAGGTGGACGCAGCCTATCCCCGAAAGTGGTGAGACACTGACCCCTAGCGTTTACTTTGAGAATTACATGGATTAATACATTTAATCTATGCAATTAAATGGAATGCGTTTACCCATTCCATTTAGGAGTATTTTAGTGTGTCTGAAAATTTCAAAATCTGGAAGTAATAATCTTTGACTAGTAGTAGTATTATTGTGGTCTATTTTAGATAAAATGAGATTTACTTCAGTGATGGTTCTTGTATAATTGTTTTTGAATTCATGAGACAGATGCTATTTTTGAGAAAGTAAAAAAAAAAGTTTTTAAAATTAGTTTAGTAAAGAATTCAGAGATTACAAACTGTGTTTTAAAGTATATTCAGACAGTGTGAAATAAGTGAGCCCACAGTGGACTAGTCCATATGATGCAACTTTCCTTTCTTGAGAGAGATAAGCCAAAAAGTCTTATTTTTGTACTTTCACAAGCAGAATCAAGTGCGTTTTAAAGAATCTTTGTTCAGTGTAGTTATGGCTTCAATGTAGTTTTTTCAGATTTGCAACTTGAGATCAAGGAGGCCTCCAAACATTTTTCGAAGCGGTTTGGCAGATGAAGGGGACTGATAACCTTGGTGAGGCAAACTACAACTGAGCTCTTTAACAGGATTTAAACAGTTTTACTGAGCACTTGTCATATGCTTATAACAGAGAGCTGGACTAACACAGATTTCATTATATTTATACAAAATTTTTAAAAGACAATTGAATTGTGAGTTTGTTGACAACAAATTAAAGGTCAACTACTTTTTCAGCGTTTGAGGGACTAATATGTGCTCAAAAGATAACTCCAAGTTCACTCTTGCTGTTTCAAGGTCTGGTAGCTTTTGTGTGACTCATTCATCTGAAGCCGTTCGGATGAAAAACCCACCTGCGGCTTCTCATCTGCCGCATCCCTCGGGTAAAAATATGATCATATCTTTTTGATTTCCACAATAAGTGAGATTAATGTAAAGGTTGTAATCTAACAGCCAATAGAATAAATGTGGCTGTTAGACATATAATATTTCTTTGAAGATAAATAACTGAATAAGAGAGATGAATAAATGTGACTGTGAGGGAAACTAACACCATAATTCTCCCAGCAATAAACAAGTCAGACACTTGCTTGTGTGCTTGTAAACCCTGCTGGTCCTCCGTTCCCTCGTGAAGTCCTGAAGTGATCCCCGTTGCTTTGCTTCAGAGTCCAACAAAAACTCTGATCATTAGAGCTCACAAGGGCAGCTGTCTTGAAGCATACTGCTTCTTCTTTCACACATACAGAATTTTTAATCCATTCTGAACGTATACATTAATAATGAATAGAGTTTGTAGCATTCCCTGGGCAAGCAGTGAGGCTGTTTTTCAATTCAGAAAGGGATTCGTGCAGGTCTTGGATTATGTCTCAGACATCCAGCTCCAGTAACCAAAAAAAGCAGACCCAAACGGGACCCCACTGAGAGTGTTAGCTGAAGCTCATGGTGAAGAAAGGAGCAACACCGTTGCTGGCTACCAGGGCAACAGCTGCCTTCAAAGAAGTAATGCTGAGCAGGTTTATATGCTACAGATATGCAGTATTAGTTACATGGCAGGGTGCAGCGCTTTTTTATTTTACTGAATGCACGCACACGCACACACACAGACACACACCAAAGAAATGTGTTCAGTTATTGACCTTCAAAGTACTGTCACCTCAGCAACATGGCTTCTGTGTTTAGTGTGCATGGCTCTCCTTTTAGATTTTAGTGTGCTTCAGCAGACTTTGTTAACATTATTTCAATAATGATGTATGTTAGGTCTACTAATGACTAAGTTGATCTTAGAAGCAAAGGTGCTTGGTTGTTTAGAATATGTCCTCTTCTATTGGCCCCAACAGTCCCACGCTGCCACCCGCTAAGAGCAGACATAGAAAATGAACATTCAAAGACCCAATTTGTCATTTTTTTTTAGCCGAATAAAGCTCTGAGGACTATGCTTTTGCACCAAATATAATTTTTATAAGATTATTGTTTATTTTGAGAATATCAGCATTTTAAAGTTAACAGAGAGCTGCTAGGGTGAAAACTCCTTCAGTTTTGATCAAAAGTTCATAGTGGACAGGGATATCATATTTAGTATGGGCACTCAATTAATTTAGCAAGTGCACAGATAGATTATCTTTGCATAAAATAATATAAATTGCAGCATTTATTGGACAGACCTATGCGTTAAACAATGGGAAACTCAGAAGAACACCTTAGCAGTAGAATTGAAGATTGCTTTGGTCCCTTTTACAGCGGCAAATTGTTAAATCACCTCAATCAAGTTAATGCATAAGTACACATTAGTATTATGTCCAATTTAAAAAAAAAAAAAAAAAAAACTTCAGCCCATATAAACATATAAAAGCTTAATTTTGAATAGATAAAACAAGCTAGATTTACTCTTCTGATGTAACTCCATTAAAAATCTGCAAGGAATGCCAAAACCAGAGTCTGTGGCAGGGAAATAGTGAATTTATTTAAATTAGCTGTCTGATCAAATGATCAAATACCCAGCTAGATTTGTTGATTAATTAGGGTCCATGCAAGCTTTGTGGCTCAGTTTAGTTTTGAAGTAAAGCAGAAATGTCCCTTTGTATGTTAAAAGTTTGGAGGTTTCCAACTTTGACGTAATGAAAAATAAACTAGACGTATTTTCCAGCAGAGGGCAACATTTACATCAATCCTCATTTGCACATACAGTCCATCAGGAAAGTATGCACAGCGCTTCACTTTTTCCACCTCTTATGTTAGTCTCATTTCAAAATGGATTAATCTCCTTCCACAAACTTCTCCACACAAATACCTCTTTATGACAATGTGGAAAATGCTTGACTTTTTCTCTTTGCAAATGTATTAAAAAGAGAACCCCCACCGCCCCCAACCAAAAAAAAAAAAAAAATTACATTTAGCCTTTGCTTAATACTTTGTTGATTCCCCCCTGGACAGCATTTACAGCCTCAAGTCGGTTTGAATTCAATGCCATTAACTCAGCTTACCTATCTTAAGGTAGTTTCACCCATTCTTCTTCAGGTTGGAAGGGAAATGTCTGTGCAGATATTTTTTAAATCTCCCCAGAGATGTTCAATCCTATTCAAGTCTGGATTCTGACACGGCCGCTGCAGGACAGTCACAGAGTATCTCTGAAGCCTCTCCTTTGAGATCTTGGCCATGTGCTGTGGGTCATTGTTTTGCTGTCAAATGAACCGCTGGGCCAGTCTGAGGTCAAGAGGAATAGTTAGTCACTTTCTTCTGCTGCTAAACATTTCTAAAGCATGATGCTGCCACCTCCATGTGGCTTTTGTTGAGAGACTTTCGTCCTGATACCATCAGACAGGTCTGATGGGTGGCTTGATGAAAAGATGGTTTTCCTCTTTCCACAGAGGAATGCTGGAGCTCTGACAGAGTGATCATCAGGTTCTTGGCTACCTTGCCACCTAAGGCCATTCTCCCCCAATCACTCAGTTTCAGCAGCCAAACAGTTCTAGGAAGATTCCTGCTGGTTCCAAACTTCCATTTATGAAGGATGAAGATTTTTTTTTCCTGTATCCTTCCCCAGATTTGTGCCTCAAAACACTCCTGCTTCTAAAGTCTACTGACAATTCGATTTCATGTTCGGCGTTTAACCTTTGACCTGAAGTCAATTGTGGGAATTTATAGAGACAAATGCCTTTCCAAGTATAGTTCAATCTGCTGAGCTTGCCACTGGTAGACTCCACTTCAGCTGTAGAAACATCTCAAAAATGAAGAAAGAAATTCATTTTGAGCTCCATGTTAAAGGCTGGAAATACTTAGATAAATGTGATTTCTTGGTTTTCTATTTTTAATAAGTTTGCAAGAACCTCAAGCTTTTTTTCACATTGTAATAATGAAGTATTTATATGTAGAAGTTTGAGAAAAGAATAACATAACTTATAATAAAATGTGAAGGCGTCGTGAATACTTCCCAGATGCACTATATTTAACCATTTTGTACTCAAAATAAAAGTAAAGCACACAAACAAAAATCAATTGGAAGACAAATAACTATTTGTTGTTTATGACAATAACCATTAGACGCCGTTAGTACAAAGTATTTTATTGTAAATGTTTAAAATACTACAATAGTGTTGTGTTTGTGATGAAAAGGCTAAGGAAAATAGTAAGAAAAATAAATACATCTGCACCAACAGATATGTGATGAGCTACCTTTGTGGATCTTACCGATTACATTATTTTTAAGATTTTATTTTCAGCTATGGCCTGTTTGACTCACATTCTAAACTTATACACGTTTCCTCACAATGATTGCAAGAACTTAAGGCTTAAAGTATAAGCCTTATCGTCCTGCATTACTATAGTATAATGGAATGGTCGTAATAAAAATATACATGTACTCCTTAACATTTTCTTTTTAGTTAAAAAAAAAAGAAAAAAGTCTTAAGTTTGAAAATCACATCAGTTTTCACAATAACTACATTTCCTATAGCTGGATTTTTACTGGTTTTATGTGATAAAAATAGAAAAAGATACATGTATGGCTGCTCAACCAGGTGTCAGTGCAGAAAAGCTGACTGGGCCACAAGGCGTCATAGACCACAGGACAAATTGCAAGGAAGCAATCAAAGCTCATCATCTCTTCCTCCTCTGGTCATTTGACTCTGAGTTTATCCAAAACAACATAGGTACAGCTGATATTTCAAGGCAGATTTTACAGAAGGAAAACTGCTTTAGTAACAGAATCTATCGATACCATCCTCAGCTGCTTTTCGACATCATGCAATGTTAAAACCAAAACGTGTTAGAAAACAACCAGCATATAGGGAAATATTTTGTAAGACTTCCAAAGAATTGTTTCAGGACAAAAACAGAATTGTCGCTGAAATTTGGGATTCTGTCAAAGTAAATGCAGTTTTGGATAATAACAGAAAAAACCTCCACAAAAAAACAGAAATGTTGTCTCTTAATTATGTCCAGGAAAAATTAGTGAGATAAAATTCCTCTGTTGTAGATAAAACAAAGTGCCAGAAACAGTTGATCCTTCATATTGGTTGGTCTATTCTTGTTTCTTCATTTCCCTTCCCACAGTCTTTTAAAGCCTTGGTGTGGAGGTGAACATTTTCCACAGTTTCTGCCAGTGTGGAGCTGTGCTGAGATCCACAAGTTTCAAGCCAGGGTTCTTTGTCTTGGTTTGATTCTGGGATAGAGCTGTTTGAGAACACCATGCATGTCAATAATGCAAACATTTCATTACAATTCTTATGTTTTAAGATTGATTGTAGAAGCTCGTAACTCACCCCTAGCAGGTTACGAGGAATGTAACCCTCCGTGTCGCCCAGACGGGCCCACCACCAATCGATCTCATCTTCATCCTCTCTGCGAACAATGGTCATGCAGTCTCCCTCGCGGAAAGACAGCTCATCGGGATTTTCAGCTGTGTAGTCCCACAAAGCATAGACCACACCTCTGTTCATTATTCCCATCTTCTCTTGCACACCTGAGAAATCAAGTTGACAAAAAATAAATAGAAAAAAATCATATCAAGCAGCACTTTGTGTCAAGAGGGCAAAAACTACAAAACATAACATGTAAGGAGGCGGTAACAACCAATGTTAAAAAAACAGTTTTTACTGACCATAAAGGAACTGTGAGCACTGAGTATAACCCTCCTCCATCTCTTCACATTTATCTGCTGCAGTCTGCATGTCACTGTAGGTCATAGCGAAGACCGCTGCACCCGACTCCACCAGAAACTTGCACACTTGTACGTTATTGCAGGATGCGGCACAGTGAAGAGGGGTCCTGTAGAAGGGGACGGGCAAAATGATCAAAAAAGGTTAATGCAAGTACGGTACAAATAACAGCTACAATCATTTCTACATCAACTAAGTCAGAGATGGTAAACCTACCAGCCATCACTGTCTGCAGCATTAACGTTGACACCAAACTGGACTAAAAACTTGACAATCTCTGTGTGTCCAGCACACACAGCATTGTGTAAGGCTGTGATGCCTTCGTCGTTGGGCTGACTGGGATCCTCTACCTGAGTTTGGAGAATGAAGGGAAGCATGTTTAACAGTGTCTGTATGGAGTGTGTGACAGCCCTGCTGTGCGGTCCTGTGTATGTGTGGGCGTGCTATATGACTGTCAATTAACACTATCAATTAAGGTCCTCAACGTGGGAGGCGCTTCCATTACGCGGCCACCTGGACGGTATATAAGGAGCGCCGTTCCACTCAGGAGTGTGTCCCCGGTTGAAGCAAGCACGCCGCGCAGACAGCCATCCAGTCCAGACCAGGTTGGGGTCCGGACTTCCTGGTGTGGAGGGACCAGGCTGTAGGAGCGCGGGTCGATCGCCCCATGCAGGGCTGCCATCTGATGCTGACACCTAGACCATTTTGATCCTTTTAAATAAATGCCTTTTATAGGCTAAAACACTGTCTGGTTGCCGTGTCCTCCCAGTTTTTGTTGCGACCAGTCGAGCCGGGTCGTAACAGAGAGAAACTTAGAACTGGACTCTCAGCTTCATTGTATTTTCTGACATAGAACCTCCTGGATTAGGAAATGCTGTCCATGTTGACGAGAATCTGACAGTACAGGTCAGGCTTTGCTAACTTTACACAAAATACAAAGTGTGATGTTTACGGTCAGTGATACTAACCATGCTAATATACCAATTGTGGTAAATCTTGAGGTAAGATACTACAGACAGCCTAAAATGTTAACTGTGTTCAAACCCTACTGTAAAATATAAGTGACATCTTGTTTGACTGCAGGTGTGTAACACTGACTGCTCTCTCACACAGTGTGATACAGTCTCTGTGCCAAAATCAGAAGATTAGCATTTGTTCTTTTAAGAAAGGAAGCTTAAGGCAACTGTTTCGTTGCAGGAAATAATTCTAACACCATAACATAATCTTACGGTGTTAGATTGTTATATCTAACAATGTTATTTTGATTGAATGTTGCTGGGAAAAAGAATATCTTATGATCTGGAGAATTTCCACATTTTAAGGTGTTCAAAAAATAAAATAGAACAGAACTATCCTTCCCAGTATTGATGTGTACCAGCAGCAAGTTATATTGTAAATGGAAGCATGAATATTTACACAAAATGTAAAAAAGATATAAAAAAAGAAAAATAATAAGACATAGACTTAGGGTAAAGTCAATTATGTGCATTTCAAAGGATTTTTTTTTTTTACTTACATATTGATATAGGCTATATATATATGGTTTTTTGTTTTTTTTAGGTACACCTCTACGCTACACTGAAGTGTGTTTTACTGAATTTGTAACATTGGCCTGTTTAAGAAAATAATCTTTTACTAAATAAAAATGTTTAGGAATTCCATATTTCATTTATGTAGAAAGCAAAACAACAAAAACGAGTGTTTTGCTGTCATTTCAATTCATTTCAATCAGAATCAACTAAAATCTGTTACAAGTCAAATCTTTACAAATAAAAAAAAAAAAAAGTGACCAGAAATTATCCACAGAATCTGATTAGTGCGGCTCTAATTTTACAGTCATGCGATATTTAAATATAGTGACCATTAACTTTTTTTTGTTTGTTACATTTTCATCGTGATGAAAGGTTTCTAGCTCAAACCCAAAATAAATGAAACCAGAGGGGGAATAAAGCAATAGAAAATGTTTCATTTGGAGGAAAAAGGCCTTACTTCATAGATGATTCTCTGGACCAGGTCGAACTCTCCCTCCAAAGAGGAGTCAAGCAGCAGAGCCAGAGGGTTGAACTTCACCCTCATGCTGTGATCGATGCGTTCAGAACCAGGCTTGCGCAAATTAGTCCTCTTTCCCTAAAAAAAGTAGTTAGGATTTTATCATCACTTCAAGTAATTTGAAACAGCCGTCATGAGTGCAGCTTGCGTTGCTGAAGCGTCTACTCTCAGTCTGCTCAGGTCGCTTCTTGATCAGGGCAGTAAAATGTTTTTCCAGCTCTGTGTGCATGTTAATCCAGGTTATAAGTGAAAGCGCAGGAAAAAAAAAAAAGTCCTCCCTTTGTTATGCAACCTGATTAAGAACAAAAGTCCTTTAATTTTTTATGCTGGTTATAGAGGTGAGAAAAACTGAACCAGAGGGAGGAAAAAGTGGGTCATACTACTCTTATCCTACTGATTTGTTCTTTCAAAACCTTCTACATCTCTATGAAAAGCGCTTAGCACGTCTTTTTTTAACAGCTTAGCAACAACAAAACACAATTTAGTGTTTATTTTCGAAACTGAATATATCCTCTTAGTGTTAGGAGAACAGGACCCATTTTCCAGAAAAACAATAGGAGTGATTTACAAGGATTTCTGGTTATATAACAACATCAGATCAGTTCACCTCCACTGACCAGCAGAACTTGCTCAAACTCACTCATGACTTGCTCTTTTGGAGATTTGAAGGAGTTTTAGAATAGACCAAATAATAACTGAATGCTTTAGAAAACAAAACAGATGACAACACAACACATGGAAAAAGTTGCTTAGGATGATGACGGTTCGTACCGGAGGCAGCGTGACCTGTCCAGTGACCTCAGGCGCCTTCATGTTAAACGTGTCCTCTCCCAGGCTGTCCTGCTCCGCTCCGCTGGGGTACGGTGGCGGGGGATACGGGGGAAACTCTTCAACAAAGCTTTCAAGAGGCGGAGGAGGCAGACTGGGCATCGTGTCGTCCACCCCAGCAGGTGGTGGCGGAGGGAAGAGCGTGTCGTCAGGTCTGGGAGCCGGATGGGACGGAGGAGGGGGTGGGATGATGAGCTCACAGTCTGGAAAGGCTGAAGGCGGTGGGGTCTGTTCGGGTGTGGCTGGAGGCGGGACGTTGGTGCTGGCGGAGTGCGACGGCAGTTCTCCTCTCTTCAGAGCCTGACCCATCTCTGATTGGGGGACTTCTGCGATGCTTTGTGAGTTCTGCACATGTGGCCCCGCAGGTCCATCTCCCATCTTCTCTATTTCTCTGGCAAAAGCTGGAGTGGTTGGCATGGTAGCGGCAGTCTCCATTGCTTTTAGGGTGGTCTTCTGATAGCGCAGCTTCTCAATGTTGGGCCCTCCTGGACCCTCTGGCTCAGTGATGGAGCTGCGTTTCTTCAGGGGCCTAGGGGCGTTGTAGAGCTTCTTTCTGAGGGCCTCCAGGTCACCATCGCTCTGGTGCCTGTAGGGGTTGGAGATGAAGGGGAGCAGCTTGGTGGGGCTGAGAGGACGGGGGATGCGCTCCGTTTCTGGCTGGGGGTCCTCAGACACGCTGGGACTCCCACTGTTGGTCCTGACATTGTCAACCTCATTTTCAGGGGCTGGGGAGCGGCGCTCCAGGTATGGGTTCTCCAGGTGTTGGGAGCCTCCACTTGGAATCACTGGTTTGCCATAAACTACAGAAAAATACAGGAAACTCACACTCAGTTTGGTCATCAAGAGACAGGCTGTGTTGTTGCTGGGAAACTGTTATGCTCACAGAAACCCACAATATTTTGAACTAGATGGAGGTGGAGTCACATCATTAAAGCCTTAAGTCCTGGATTTAGTATTTACTGCCACACCAGACTGAACATGCCAAGAAAAATCAACCAAGAAGCTTAATTGCAACATTCCACAGGCTAAATATAACTAAAATGATCAAGGGAAAAATAATTACATTCACCAATAATAATTTACGGACCAAGTAACAATGTCTGTATAGTACCACACTTTTTCCTCCTTTTAACTTTCCACTAACATGCCTAGAAACAGGAGTCTGAACAGTCATTGTTAGCAATAACCCACCTTGGAGGGGTGTCAATAATTGTCTGCTGGACAATTTTCAAATCTGCCTGAGGGCATGTCTATTAAAATAATTTTTCAATGGTCTTCTGTGATTAAAATGTTCTGAAAACATAAGTTTTATACTTTCATTACGGATGATTCGCATTTAAATCATCCGTCTATGTCATAAATCTAAAAAACAGATGTCTTAATTAATGACAAATTCCCTTTTCCATAATTATTCAAATTTATTACGATGCAGCCATGATCAAAATGAATAACCGTGAATATTCTCACCACTGGTAAACCCGTTGGGGCGGGTCTGAGCCCTGTTGAGGGCTCCCTGGATCCCAGACTGGAAAGGCTTTCCTGAACCAGGCTGCTGAGTGTACATGGAGTAAATGGAGCGAGCGTCTGCCGTTGAAGGCTTCGTCAAGCTGCCGTCTTTGGAGGACGGAAGCTCTGGGGTGAAAGGTCGGACTGTGGCTGCAGGTGGAGCGTCCTGCTTGGAAGGCAATGGGAGTGTCTGGCTTTGAGAGGGAGGTAGAGGGCTGCGGCCTAAGGTGGCCGGTGGTTGCTGGCTATGGGGCTTCGTCTTGGGGAAAGTGCCCGTGTTCAGCCCCTGCTTGCTGTAGGGAACAACGCTGGGACCTTTTGGTTTGGTGGGAACAGGAGGGGGCACCTTGACTGCAGATTTTGGGGCAGACTAGGACATTATGGAAGAGAAGGAAAACCTTTTAGATGTGAGGAAGTGTTTCTATTGGTAAAAAATAAACCAGTTTTTCTCTCACCTGTGCATCCCTGACTAGGTCTTCACTGCTCTGGTTCTTGCGAAGGGAGGCGGCAGGAGCTTCCGTCGGCTCAAACATGGAGAAGGGGCGAACCTTCCTGTCTCTCTTTAGTTCAGAGTCATCTGATTATAGAGTAAATTTATTTATTAAAAACGACAGGGCAAAAGGTTGCTAAATCAACTCTTACATTGTTCTGGAAAGAATTTAGATTCTGTATGTAGTTTTCTTACCTTGTTCTATGTTAGAGTTGGAGTAAGAGGTCATCCGTGGCAGTGTTGAAGCTAGGCCGGCCCCATTGACCTTTGGATCTTGACCTGAGGAGTTCCAGTCTGCCGGCTTTCCAGGCTGCAGACCTAAGTAGGAGGAGAGTAAGGATTGTTCAAATAGCACAATATTCCTGACATAAATAAAGAAACCAAATAAACCACACTGAACTAAAAATGGGGATAACTCATAATAAAACACAAAGTTCAGACAATATCTCCATGTTTATGGCTTGCTTTTGGATGACTGGCTAAGACTGAGCCAATGGCCAAGTATCTCTGCAGTCAGATGAGCCATAAAGCACGGAGCACTTGCTTCTAGCGAAATTAGCATCACAATGATGGGAAAATTAGGATATTTCCATAAGACTTGCAGGAAACCAAATGAAGAAGAGTTGTACATCAGTGCACATTGTGCAAACACGAACAGACTGAGTTTGTCAGTCTGTTCTTACTGTCAGCTCAAGTGAAGGTTATGCATTTGTTCCAACTGACCCATTTAGAGATGCAGAGAAAGAACAGACAAGAAAAAAAAAAACACAACAACAAGCAAGATTTGCGCAAATGGCAGAACAACACATGCAGAGCTATCAAAATTATAAGTAACATCAAATAAAAAGTATTTAAAATGTTTCGACGCAATAAAGAAGTCCTGAAAGCACACACGCACACAAACACGAGTGCGTACCTTTTCTTTTAGCCCGCAGCTCTTTCAGAGGCTTAAGCAAGAACATGGCTTCTAACGAAGATGCATTCAAACACAAGAAAAGCAAAGCAGTCTTAAACCTTCAGGTTTGTTTTGCTCTAGACATGATGTTGGCCGAGCCCAGGCACTGGCACCCCTGAGGGGCCAAGCGACGAGCAGCGCAGCCTCCCGGAGACATTATACTTTGCTCTGCACTTCAGACGCTAGAGAAGAACTGGCAACAATTGTTTATTAAGAACAGATTCTTCTTTGTCCCTGCCCATCCCTCTCTCTTTTTCTTTCTCTCTCTCTTTTCTTACCATGCTGCACCCACCATGCAGAAGTAATCGCATGCAACAGGACAGACTGGAGAAAAAAAAACATGTTACTTTCACTGCCTTCATGCTGTTTTGCTAGAAACTGACAAATATAGGTTGATGAGGATGCAGCGGGAATGCGAGAGTGTGATGTTGCTGATATTTTAGAATTTTTTTTTTTTTTACATTTTTCACATCTGATGAGATTTAATTTTAATACTATGATGTACACAGATGGTCTATTATCCGCAGATGAATGGATAAGAGAGTGACTCAAGTGAATCTCATTAGATAGTGCAAAGCAATGTTTAATGTTGCACTGGTCCAATGGATTTTCCCGACTGTAAAACCTCACTGGGATCTGGACACACGACACTGAAGCCTACAGGCAGAGGCTCTCCGGCATCAATGCAAACCAAGAAAATAAACAGATCCTTCATAAATGATGGATCAGTTTTAGATTTGCCCAACTGAGCTCGTATTTTTTGCGTAGCTACAGTTTATTTTATTTATTTTTAATTTTTTTTACAAAGGCTTAAAGGCTTGTTTTTGTAAAAAGCAAAAGCATTACAAAAACTGAAAAGAAAAGTCATTTCTGCAAAAAGCTTAAAGTATCGCTAAGGAGATCAAAGCAAACTATTGTTTAAGCATCATCAACATCACTTTAGTAGTGAAAAAATTAATAGAAAAACACTTCCCAAGTCACTGCAAATCTCAGCTTTCAGAGATTTTCAAGACAGTGGGGAGAAACTATTTGTCCTTAAAATAAAATCAGAAATAAGAGATCACACCAGACAGTGGATGAGGAAACTGGCTACCTTCTGAGCTCAAACTGACATCACACTCAGCAGGAGTATCAGTCTGCTCTGCTGCTGCAAGAAGCAGGACATTTTCCCCAGACAAAAAACAAAACAAAAAAAAGAGAGCAAAATAGGCTTTTAAGCATCTCAGTAATGAAGGGCTTCAGTTCAGAAGTTGCTAATACAACTTTAAATAGATCAGCTGTTTGCAATATGTATATGTTGCTAATATAATAAAATAAGACAAAGCAGGTAGTTACTGCCAAGTCAGCCTAGTCAGAGGTTCTCACCTGAACTAGCTTTGCTCTGGGAGTCGCTGCCTGGTAGAGTGGCAGTGCCGTCTGGGTAGCCTGGTTTTACAAGCAGCTCATGCCTCGATGGACCTCGGGGCAAGGTGGATGACTGGATGTAAGGGCCGACTGCTGCCACACGAGACGGACCGGACTGCGGCCCAGCTTGGCCATCAGAGGGCAGCTGTAGTATTAAGAGAGCAGAGGAGGGGAAGAAAGGGAGGGAAAGACAAAACAAGGTGGAATTTATTACAACTGGTCAGACAAAGAATGGTGGCAGCAGAACAGGATGGAAAACAGAGAAAATTCAATACATGAAAACCTAAATAAACATTGTAATAGAAGAGAAACTAATGATTGAAATGAGCATAACAAAAAAGGAAAAAAGGCAAAAAAAAAAAAAAGAAAAAAAAAAGGAGATGCTCTTTTCTGACATGTAGGTGGTGCTATGAGATGCTGTTCAAGACATGGGAGAAAGTATTTTACTACATTTGAAATCAATAAGAGTCGATTTTAACCCACAAAGGGGTTTGTTGAAATAACTTATCACTGCTTAAGATTTTATTCAGGGTGTAGTGATGAGGCTTTTCTAAACTAAAAAGCCTAAACTAAAGAAGTGCCACCCAATAACCTTTTCAGACCAATGTCTTAAAAACTACACTTGCAAGTGAAAATTGTCACATTCGTGAAGCAACTGACTTCAGGGTGGATACAAGAGCTGATAGCCCAACAAATTAACCAACTAATATCAATTTTATATACAGCAAAAGGGTATAATATTCTGTGAAATTACCATATTAAAAATATTTCTAAACTGAACAGATGTTCTATACTTTGCTTTACTTGTAAAATGTACCCAACTTGCTTGATCTGAAGTATAAAAACAGACATTTTAAAATCAGTCATAAGCATGAAAGCTGTGGCTAAAATTTATTTAAAAAAAATTTAAGAAAATCTTTTCCAGTTTTCTTACACCATAGACTAAATGAATTGACTGAAATTAACATGATTTTTTTTTAATTATCAGCCAAAGCTGACCTCTATTAGAAAATGAGCATGCTTCAAATGTCATGCTGAAAAGTAAACTAAAACAAACATTGATGAAATCACCTGTGTAAAGAAGTCATGCTCCTTAATTGTGATTAGAAAGCAGATAAAGGTACAGCTGCAGTACTAATTTAGTTACCTGACGTTGAGCGTCTTTTGAAGCCCTCTCTTTAGCAGGATAGCCATTCTTGAGAAAACAAAAAGCACAAACATGCAAAAGCAGTTCAAAAGACCAAATAATCCTTCCTGTTCAATGTAATATTAGCCTCTTTGTGTCTTCTAGAGGGAAAAAAATGTAACCAAGATCATGTGGGACAACTGAGCATCGTTCTTCAGCCAATAAGTGGCGACAATGTCTGTCAGACCGTTGCTGCTTAATTGGAGGAAAATGTGGCTTTGGGAGGCTTGTGTTTTTGTTGATGGTATGAAAGGGGATTACTCATTATGATTCAAGGCAGGCTGTGGGTAAAGCACCTTCTCCCTAAGGCCTATTCAGATTTCCATCTCTAAAAACGCATAGACACACACAAAACCACAAACGCTTCCATATACTAACCCTGGTTTAATAGAAATGTCAAGAGGGTTTAAACAAGCTGGGATGCTTTAATGCAGGCTGTATGTTGCTCATTAAAAGCTTTTAGCAAAACTTCAGGATATGTGATATACCAACTACCGGTAGGTCATCTATTATTTATACTCCAACTTGTAGGCCACTTATAGACACTGCAGGCTGATAGATTTTATTTCTACAATACAAAGTTACACATCAGGATGGTTAAGTGGATTTTTGTGCATTTATTAAGTCATTGATTAGACCTGAATTTGATAGAAAAAGAAAGCCATTTTGAGAGTCAAGAAAAAAAGAACCTACATGTTCAAAAGGATTTAAATCAAATTTTTAAAAACATGAGAAAGCTACAAAGCATAGAGGTACAAAAAAAGGCACATTTTCATTCCACACTCTTCCACCGTAAAGCAGAAGTAAAATTTTATTCCTCACAGTCAGTTTTCCAAACAAGTCTGTTGACTCCCAATTACAGTCCCATGGCAACATGTGTACAAAACAACTCCTGGAAGAGTGGAGTGGAAGAGCAGGGGGAGGCGAGGCAGAACATTCAGTACTTTTATTGCCAACGAGATGATGACAAACAGAAAAACTCAGCCGACCAAATTCTAACAAGTACTATATATTTCAGCTTTTACTTCAAAAATGAATCTTAAAACATAATATAATATTTGTAAAATGGTCATGTTTCTTTAAGAAAACTGGTTGCTCTTGTTTTTTTAAGAGGGAGGCCAGAAAAGATAACATCTAAAGACATTCCTGCCTGCCTGCCTTGATGACAGACTGCACTCATTTCAGCTCCCCTGTTGTCAGGACTCGTTTCTGCCAAAATGAGACTTTAGAGTGGGACGGGGAAGAAGTGAGAATGCAAAATGCAACTCTGCCCTAATGACCATATCATTTTACTCCCAAATAAAAATAAATCAGGAAAACAATTTGAGAAGAATTGATTTATATCACAGGGGAGTTAAATAGTTCTCCCAAACAAGATAGTAGGGTCGGGTTGCCTTACATTATGGCTGATCGCTGAATAATGTGGCGTCTGAGGCTTGATATAAAACAGAGACAGAAACAGCCTTACTTTAAGGTCACTAGGGGAAGATCTGTGACAAATAGGATTTTTGGTAGACGTAGCTGAATTTCCATTATAAATGTGTGCAAAGCTTTGTCCATATTCTGCTAATGTCGAAAACACACAATCTTGTAGGTGCGGTGTTTCCATTAAATAAGAAATTAAATTAAAATCTCATGTGAATAAGCTTGTTCACCCAATAAGTCCTCATCCTACCTACACCTCATCCTAGCACAAAAACTCTGAAACTGCCGTGTTTCCATTATGCGAATTTACTTTAATGATCTCAATTTGCGCAATTTCATGGTTAATGGAAACGCAGCTCACGACTAGCACAGCAAGTCAAAGATGGAAGAGGAAAGATTTGGAGTGATGAAACTCACAGGCAAGTTCTCCTTCTGCTGAAGAGCTGCTTTCTTCTTCCACAGCCGGTCTCTGAGCTCACTGATCCGTTTGTCCATGGCCGCCACTTCCAGGTTGCGCTTATTTAAATTCTCCCTCTGCTGCTGCAGCTTTGAGTTCTGATCTTGATTGAGCTTGTTTCTCAGCTGACCAGTAAGGCAGACCAGGCAAAATAAGAATCATTATTCAAGTACATAAATTATGCTTGCTTAACTTTTAATCATTTCAGTTTATTTCTGCACACCTGAAGCTCCTTGTAAAGACGGTCCAATTCTGCCACTGAGCTTTGATTGTCGTGCATGTTGTCTTTTTTGCCGTTTTTAAGCGTTTCTAGCTGCCGGCTGAGCTCCTCCACCTTGGATGCGGCCATCACTAGTTCTCTCTGCTTCTGCTGGAAAAGGTTATTCATTTGCTCGATTTCTTCCACTGCAGAAATGGAGTGAGAGGAGAAAGAAAGAGATGCAAACAGAAACATAAGCACAGAAGCTTTCATTCTGAGATGCTCTCTCAAAAACAAACACACAAAAAAAGTCTCTAGCTTACCTAATTTGCCATTGCTGACACGTTTCTGCTCCACCTGGCCCTTGAGAGCCCTGACCTTCTTGAGTCGCACTTCCTGGTTCTCGATATTTTCTCGGAGACGCTGGAGCTTCTCTTGCTCAGATGCCTGCTGCTGCTGACGCTGCTCCTGTTGCTTCAAGTAACGCAGCCGCTGCTCCTGCAGAGGGGAGATTAAGAAAGTGTTACAGGGGAAAACATCACACAGAGTACTCTTGTAAACTTCACATCCATTTCTTGGACACTTTGTTTTAAACACCACTGGAATAATGAAAAGTAAACACAGTTCAACCAGCTGCATCATCAGAAGCAGAATCCCCAGACGGATACAAACTGTTAAAATGTTTCGCACTGAAAACATTACCAACTTAATACAGCTACAGTTTTTAGATACATTTATGTTTTTGTTTTATGTGCATATCCTTTTACACCATTCCATTTAGTGGTTACTAAAAACAATATCTCACTATATGCGTTACAGTTAAACGACAGGAGATTGATCTTATTCAATGTTGTTAAGCAGTCGAGATGAATGGTGTTTAACAACCAAACATTCATCAGTTTTTAATAGCTGAATTCTGTTAAACAGGTTCAGTATTCTGTAAATCTTCAGGTCATGTGTGAAGAAGCTAACCTGTTTGTTGATGTGTGTGAAATGTACATGCCTGCTTGGAAGCCACATTCTTTGGCTTCCCATGCCGTCCTCGGGCTTACACTAGAGCCTAGATCACATGAGTCCAGAGCGTCAGGGAAGTTTTTACATATTACCATCATTCACTACGTATAATGGAATGGTAATATTTTAGAACGCCCGAGCACCAAACTTAGAGGGGCTTAAATTATATTACAGACCTTTAAAAAAATAAGCCTAACAAATAAATCCAAACCAGGGTGGGGGACCGGGTCACTAAAAACAGAAGGGAGATGTATTCAAGTACCAGCAGGAAGTCATGTAGATTTTGTAGATACCAGAAACTTATCCTGCAATCATTAACAATCCAACCCACTATTCTGTCACAACCACCGAATACATTCTTAGTATTCTCAAATTCAGCAGTACATGTGACTTTTTAGCACCTGCTACCATTTTCAATAATACCCTCCATCATTTTGGCTTTTACTTTCATCCTGACCACTTCTCAACTAAATTATTTTGACTCCTTTTCCCAGTACGGCTTTATGCACCTTGGAAGCAAGCAGCTGTTGTTGAGCTTCAATCTGTTGCTGCTGCCTGGCCGCCATCTCTTGTAGCTCGGCTAACGTCATATCCATTCGAGGAGTCGCCACCTAAGATGAATGAGGGATTCAGTATGGAAGAAAAAAAAACAAACACTGAATTAAGCCAGTAACAAAGATTTTTAATCTTCATATAATAAAACTGGTTTGTTTTAGATTCAACTATTGTAAAATCATGTTGCCCATCTTAAATAGTTTATTTTACCCCATTCTCCATCCTTCGTTCAGGGGGAGCTCTCACTCCATTTCTCTTTGAATCCAGGCCTCTTGACCCTCCTGTGTGACAGACAGGATTAAAAACAAAAAAAGACTTCAGGCATTACAATCTGCTGTAGTGTTTCATTCAAGTAACCATTTTTTCTAATTTAGTGACACCAAAAGACAGCAAACTGTTTAAAGCAATGGCCTTTACGGGTAGCTGTGAAAAAATGATTGGAACTTCCTCTTGAATTATTGCCTGTTTGTGTCTCAAACAAACACACACAGTGAAACACCCAGGTTTCTATAACACTGCAGCACAAAAGGACATGCTTCAGTTAAAACAGAGTGGCTGGGATGCTCCTCTGGACACCCGGCGGGATAAGTACTCCTTGTAACTTGCAATAATCTTAGGATTTAAACGAATACGTAAGCCTCAAGGTCTGGGGACAAAACTGTGTCAGTGCTTTTTGGATGTTTGAATTTTAGTCGTAAAACTATGATTTGACAAAAACAGAGTAATTCCACTATTCAAGATCTTTATCATTTAATTGCTTCTAGGTTTGCATGAGCAATAAGCTGAATATAAAACAAGATTTGTTGAGTTTATATATAAGTGTAAAGTACAACCGCGACTCAACCAACACATCGAGCTTCTTTATCATATCCTTCCGGTTTACTGTTTTGACCTCATACAGTAATAAACACAGTGAACCAAAAAGGTAATCCAAGGCTTTATTGGAAGGACAGAGAAAAGCTTAGCTAACAGTGTGGGAAACAAGACCCGCAGAAGATAACAGGAAGGGAAAACAACCACCTAATCCCATGGCTAGACTCAAGCTGTGAGGGGTAAAAGGGCTTAGTTGCGCAACCAGAAGCTGAGAAGACGGTCAACAACCAATAAGCTACTTCTTGTCATCTTAAGAAAACAAAAACTGGCCGCAAAGATGACCAGGATTCTCTGCTTTCATCCAGCTTCAAAGATTATATAAATAAAGCTTGCTTGCTAAAGCGTTCAGTTATTCAGTTGATTAAGAGAATATTTTTTATCTGTAATAGTTTCCTTGGCTTTAGTAGAAAGACAACCAGTCAACAAACAACCAGTCAGACAAGAATCCCCGATTTTAGCCAATTAAGCAATTAAACAAGTAAAAAAGGAAATGTTCATATGAACAGAACACAATGAACATAATGATGCATAAGTTTTGTAAATACTTCTACAAGAGACAGTGGCTAAGCTTGCTGTTCTGTGGACTAAAGCTGCAGCTGTTGGCTGTAAAACCCACCTGACCAGCTGCATATCGTCAGTCGGCTCCAAATCTACCAAGAGTGGAGTAAATTTTAGGCTTTCAATGGGCTATCATTGCATAATGTTAGTTCATAAACTAAAAGTAAGAGCGACATTACTGGTAACTTCACAGAAACTCACTTAAAAATATCTTGTCCCTTTAAAGTAAACTGGTCTGGAGCAATCTTTGGTCTGGAAAGTTCCTAAATGACTGGACTTTTGTATTTAAAAACTGCAGCAATCTCTGGTATTTAGAATCTCTGTGTCAAACATCTCTTGCACAATGGTGTTTAATTTGTAGAAGAAGTGAACAAACACTGACACCTGTACTTATCTTTAATTTACAGACTGAAACGTACCAGATTCTCTGCTTGGTGCGCGGTTGTGGCGCAGAAAGAAGCGCACCTCCCCTCTGTGTGGTTCCCATCTTTTGAGCACATCCCACATCCGCTCACCATCACCTACAGGTCTTTCTGTGAACAGAGGGCATCAGAAGTTATACACAAATTACAAAAATGAGGGGGAAAAAATGAGAGAATATTAAAAAGCAGTTCAAGTTAAATCTGACAAAAACAAGGCCGGTCAAGTGTACATATGGTGTTTGCTTAGAGAATATTGTTTGACCTGCACTGAAAGGCGCATCCTAATAAGGTCTCTTGGCACAAACTTAACAAAAAAAGGTGTGCTGTTCATTCTTTTCGGCTGACATGGCACTAAAGGGCTCATCAACAATTCTTGTGACATTTTCATCAGCAGATCTAAGCCTGTTTCAATTGTACAAGGGGCGTTTCATCGCAGTCAGGCAGAGGTCATTCAAATGATCCGTAATAACGGCCGAACAGCCAAATAAATCAGCAAATAATAATTGCATCATTATTAGTGTTTCATCTAAATCTTAACATCTTAAATCTAAAGTGGCCAGTAGAAAACTGCAAAATGAGACTGCTGTTTCATGATCCTGAGATTTCATTTCAGACTACTTGTGGAAGTACTCGAATACAATAATTGCCACTTGTCTCACTCTTATTGAAGCCTCACCATGGAAACAGCTCGAAAACCTTGCTACTCGAGTTCTGATTTTGAATAGTCATTACGTCTCAGATAGGGGATAGAGAAGGTTGAAATTATATCCCCCCCCCCTCCCTCCACCTCCTGCTTTGGAGATGTAGGAGATATTAAGGTGATTTGTTCTTGTCAGGGTGGTTATAGTTTCTACCTAATTTGCTTTGCAGATATATACTGAGACGAGCTCTTATGAAGCAACTCAAATGAACACACCATCTTTATGAAAACCAACTGTGAGGATAATAGACCCAAAAAATCTTCTGTTCCTGACTCACCAGATCCGCGCCACATCTCGGATAAGTGGCAATCCGTTTCCCCAGGCTCCTTGCACATATCCACCACATCTCGACACAGTGTCTCCTTGGTAACGGGAACCTCAGAAAAATGTTGGTCATTGTTGCTGAGGTATACAGTCAAGAACATCTGTGCAAAGGACACAGAGGAAGGGAGAAGTAGTTAGCCAAGCATGTTAGGCAGAGAAAACTTAAACAGGAACATGAGAGTAAGGATCCTGGTACCAAGTGGAGCTGATAATGGCAAGGAAAACACCACAGACCTGGAGAACTGAAACAGAATTCCTCTATGGGTTAGCTTTTCACAGTGAGTGTGTGCATGCAATGTCTACTTCTTCAACAGCAGTATGTCATTTCTATGCTCCATTTATTTTTCAGCAGGAGGAAAAAAAGCAAACAAAAAAAAAACTTCCAGAATTCCATTTAACTTCACACCATTGAACTTAATTCCAACTAACTCCTGAGAGAGATCCCTGGAACCCAACACAGGAAAACCGCCTCTACACAGCTAATTCTGGAAAAGCTTGATTTGTAGATCAATGTGTATTATGGGAAAGATGTAAAGTTATCACCTGCACACATCTGAAAGTGGGATGGAATGTGAAAGCCTTCAGCTACTACAGATAAAAACTGATTCTATAAACTGATACAGAAGTGAATCATTCCACTGGCTCAGAGCTCAAACATAATCCCTGACGGTGACAATATAAGTCCACCCAAATTGCTATTTTTATGTCACCATCTTATTATAAATTTATCTTTCTCGTTTATTTTATTTTTTTTTACTTTTTAACAACAACAGTTCTCCTTAAATGTTTCATGTTTGAGGAGAGTACTGCCTGTAGAGTGCAGAGCTATTTGTGTATGTTACTGGACGCTGCTGAAGTCATTCATATTTGCCATCATTTAATGGGTGGCTATGGTTGAGCTACGGTTTCAAAACAAACATGGTGGATGAAAAGCACCTGATGTAGTTCACAGTTTACAAAGTCTGAAGTTACCTAAACTAACATACTAGAATAATAAGTTAATATAACAACTAATTAGGTTTTCTTTTAAACCACAGAATCACAAGCACAATGAGCTTCTAACAAGCTTTAGGTTCTTGAGTGAATGAATTGGTGCCAGTCTCTGATAATCGTACCACAAAAACTGGTTTATAGTGACAGTGCAAGGAAGAGGGGAGAATAGCATGCTGAGTCAAAGGCCCTGACTGGACCGGACTGCTTAATAAAGATGTCAGTGAAAAGACTCCATTGACAGAGTTGGTGAGTCATCATTGTCAGCAGAGAGAGCATCATCCTTTCCAGCAATGTGTGATGCAGACTATTGTAACCAGATTTCACCTTTTATTCCTTTTTTAGTGAAAGATCACCCTGTAGAACCAAGGCTGCTTGGTGATTCTGACATGGTTCTGCTCAACGTGACTGAAAATTACTTTGCGTCCCACATTGTCATCGGACAGTAAAAGGTCTAAGTTCCAAAGGAAGTAATCCAAAGCAGTTCACAACATCCCAGAGGACATACAACACATGACCTGCCTGTGTAAACATGGTGGACTGACAGAGAGAGAAGGTGAAAGAATCAATAGGAGGAGAATAGTGTTGGGTGGCATTTCCAACACCGAAAGCAGTTTCTTTCCAGTGCTGAAGGTAATGAACCAGGGCCAACAGAACTTCATCATGCATCCTGTGGATGAAGCCATAATAATGAAGCCCTCCAATGATAGTTATTTAATTTTTACATTCACATAAGGAATTTGTGTTAGTTTTATAGAGTTTGTATTTTTAAAAAAGTGAAATCAATATAAGATGTTCATCACAAAAAGAAAATATTTTTAAAAAATATTTCACGTTATTATAGATTATGGGTCACTTGATGATTAAAAAAAAAGTACTACATCACCTTGCTATGCATGATGAAGAGAAAAAAAAAGTATGTAGAGTCCCTGTTTTGACTGAGCTGGACAAATTGAGAGCATTAAATATTCATAGACAACACCAAGCAAAATGAAACAGCTCAATAACAGCTTGATGGTCCCACTGCAGGGCAAATTAAAAGCTACTCTGCGGATAACCAGAAAGCCTCGCTAGCTTCACACAGCTTTGAAGCAACTTAGAACTGGGCAAAACTAATGCAGACTAGAAACGAAAACATTTGGCTGAGATTTGCTTCGTTTGCCTTCCGTCTATTAGATATGAAGCAAATGAGCGGATCAGAAGCTAAATTGCACTTCCTTCCTGTCTGAGAGATTGCCCAGGAATGCAGAAGGTGCATGCAGCCTCTGCTATTCTCTTAAGGCAACAGACTGCTAATTCTATTGCAGCATCAGCAAAGTCAAAGCCATTTCCCAGCACTTGGCATTGGTGTGACAGTAAAGACTTACAAAATGAAAATGACCGCCAATCTAAAGAAATGCAGCTTGTCCTCTGGCTATCTAGAATTGAAGCAGCTATAAGTAAAGGTCACTGGGGATATATCACAGGGATTATGTTAATCTGCTATATAAAAATATAGCCTCTTACCAGTTTTCTGACTTTGAGACACAATAGCAAAATTATTTTCTCAAGCATGCACAAGAGCAGTAGCCTATACCTTACTATACATAATATAATATGGCCCTACATGTTATATATAACTGATTTATATAATATAATCCAGAAATTCCTTATCTGGATCACATTTCTGTACCTGGGCTAAAGGGAAAGTTGTAATAACTTGGACAGAACAAAACCTCACAGTCTTGGAGGTCAGCTGTAGGACCTCTCTCTGCAGGAGACTGAGAGGATTGGGTGTATTTTAAAGATGAAAGGCTACAACATCAAAACCCACAGACAAAAGGTGCTGTAATAAGAACACATCTAGAGGAGCAGACAGACTGCAGCTGGCAGTGCTTAAGCTCCCTGTTGAAAGGATCTCAAAGGCTCCTAGACTGAAAATCAAAAATACACCACCTCAATTGTTCTGTTACTGTATTAAGACACCATTTTTTGTCAGTGTTTCTGCCAATAATACAGTTATATAAGATGAAGTGGCTGTAAGGCTGAGCAATAAAGTTGATAAAGATGTGATTTATGTCATGTTCTTTGTGACTGCATGCAGGGTTTTGTTAAAGAAATGTCAATTATTACAGATCTAAACAAGACTTTCAATCATATATATGTTGCACACTCCTTTATCATCAAAAAAGACCAACTAGTCTGCAGGATTATTAAATAAATTACTTCCAACAATCCTAAAAGTCTATTAATTCATCTGCTCCACCTCAGAACCTTGGGAGTCAATTCTATTGCCCTTCATTTCAAGATCATAGTCCATTATCTCACATATTGAATAAGATGGATCAAAACGGTTTGTTGTTTTGACCTCTGGACAGTTTCACAAGGTCCAGAGATACACTAATGACTGGGCTTTAGTATAACTGCTCTGCAATAGCAAAGTAATCACACCATCAAAACCCATCCAGTCACAGATGACCCATAATTTGTGTCTTTCTTAGACAGAAGGAGTTATCGTGCAGTTTCAAAACTACAGAAATTTCAGAGATGTCAGAGAAAAAGGCTAATGTTACAGTATTTTTTGTACAGAGTATAGTGTAAGAGGCAACACATCTGTTGGGTCAGACGTGTATTTAAAATGAAATCTAAACATCCCTGATATTACTTATTAAACCCATGCTGGTTGCAGCTGACGGCGCTCAGCAAGACGTTCCAAATTCTTTCTATTCAGAAGTCTCAATGTTTGTGATAAAACCCAACACCCAACCAGTAATTGTTTTCCGTTTCCGTGCCCCTGCCACATCCCGCTGCTCAGCAGGCTAAAAGAGTGATGTTAGATTTATCATTCCTCTATGAAGCAAATGAGAATAATAAATGCTGTAGATAAAATAATTTAAATGTGACAATAATAATAAAGCATATTATGGCTTTTTTTATATGTCAAATCACATTTTACTTAGACAAGATATAAACATTAATAGCTCCACTCCGTTTTACCTACGCTATTTATTGTTGCTCTGCAGTTGTATTGTCACATTAAAAGAGCATGGAGGTAGTCCGTAAAAGGTTTAAGCTCAATTAAATACATTGAGATTTACTACTATTTGTACCCAAGATGTTATCTAATGCCAATTGGTGAATAAACTGATTAAATAGAAGACAGTAAGAGGCATATTTACAGCTGTAAAAGATAACATGGGGTTATAAGTTAACCCATCTCTAAAGCTTCTTCGCTTTACAACTGCTGTGCTTTACATCCACATCCATGCTTTCAATTACTCACAAAGCCAATGAATCAGCCACGTTTTGTTGATGAAGTCACCTTTGAATCCAATATCTATGGGATTCTAACACACTGCAGCAGCGTTTGTCTGTGTATGTGTGCGCGCGCTCTACAGTTCCATGAGTTGACTCACTTCCAGCATAGTAGTCCTTCATAAAGGTGAGGCAACAGAAACCCTCCTAATGGCTTTCTGCATTATTTCTCTTCATCTCATTCACCTACTCACTGGAACAGCGGGCTGCACAAGAGGATGAGGCAATGAGGGAGAAAAGGTCAGGAGTAACAAACTGCAGACTGTATATGGAATCAAACATCCATTTGCCGTCGTTCAGCTGCAGCATTTACAAAAACAAGGAGGGATATATACAACACTAAAACAAACTGTGCCACTTCAGTCTGAACAGTCTCTATTCATGCTCTGCACTGCAGCAGAGCAGCCTATCGCTTGATGATCTGCACTCTCGCAATATCCTCCCCTTTCTGGTCTACGTGATGAGACAGTTCCCATTTAGAGGCAATCTGGGAGATAAAGGAAAATGGAGTCGAAACTAAGCAGAGGAGAATTATTACTTTTTGTGAAGAAGCCCTGACTTCTGAACTAAATGATTCTGAAAAAGACAGAGGTCACAGGAAACAAAATTACTCAAATGGTCTTGAACATGACTATTATTATAAATACACAACAAAAACCTTCAGCTTTAGAAAATAACCTACTGTATGAGTAATCGTAGAATACTAAATATCTGAAGTCTTTTTAATTTATGTAAAATATTATAAGCTGGGGAGAATAGGGGAGATGGACTTAGCCATCACTGAAAACTGAAAACTCACTTAATGATGCCCTTGTGGCACGTAATCTTTCATATGCAAAATTGAGTAAAGAAGGCAAACTGCCGACTGTAGGATAAAATGGCCTTTCCTGCTGCAGGGACTATTCTAGTTTCCAGGTATAAAATCTTCATGGACAATGGTATGAATCCAGACTAAACTCTGTAGTAGAAGAGTATTCCTTAACACACTCAGCCAGTGTGATTCCAAACAATCAAAAGTTATTTAAAAAGACAATTTTAAGCAGAATAAATAACTAATAATATCAGAACAATATTTCATTGATTGACCAGTTAAAAATAGCGAAAAATAGAAATTTAGTCAGGGGTTTAAAGAGTGAAACTAATCAATAAAAATCACAATAAAATAAAAAAAAAGCAAATACATGCAAAACAAATTTATATTAAATTTTAAAACAGAACAGCAAAACATAAAAACAAGCAGAATACTGAGCAATGGACACTGGCTGATATAAGTATAGTTGATATAAAATTAGTGTTCACAAACCTGGCAAGCGTAGCCAGTTTTACTAGTAGGGAGTGAACAATAATAATAAAAAAAATAGTTACATTTTAATTACAAAAAGACAAATGATTCTTAATCTGGAACCCATGTTCAAATGCTAATAGCAGCTTTACATATTATGACTCATCTATGTTGTGGCTGATTTTAATTTTTTTTGAAGTACTACTTTGACACCAAGGATTTGAGCACAAAGTTGTTCTTTTAATAGAACCTATACATAGAACCATCCAAATTTAAGAGAAAATCTTATTAGTAATGTGGCTTCCTTAACAACATATTGCCTACTAAAAACACACGTTCATCATTTACTTCTAAACAATCGGCTGACTTATCACTTTAAAACATATTCACTACAGACATCTCGCTTCTGCTGATGATCTTTGAGACTGAGGCAGTGATCCAATTGGCTGAGAATTCAGTTAATCATTTGCAGACACAACTAGCAGAAATAGTTACTCTTTTACTTCCTAAACAAAGTGTTTTGGTTGAACGCCATAATACTATTTGGTTAGTGTTATAATAGCTCGAAGTGTACCTTAAGAGGTTGTTGAACAGAAAGAGAGCAGCACTGGCCAATAAGAGTCCACGTTTTTGTGTCACAAAAAAGGATGAAATTACAGTTTTATTTCAGAAAAAGATTATGTAAACCCAACAGTCCTTTTGTCCATTAATCCATGTAATGTCCTTGTTTATCACATGGTGCAGTTGAGAAAACACCACAACTATTCCACAGAGTTAACAGGAATGTAGATGTCAGGGCGAAACTCTTCTCAGGTTTTTATTGACAGATGCAGCAAAAGACAACTTCCTGAAGTATGACTCCCCTTTCTCACAATCTGCTACAGCAGATAGTGTAACTGAGAAATGGTAAAAATGTGTGATGGAATAATGATAGCCAAAATATGTACACAAACATATCAACTATCAACTTAAAAACCTACTCACAAAGCAGCCTTTTGTCATGGGAAAGAAATAGTAAACCAACAGGATTTTTTTGCATTTGCAAAACAAACCAAGTGTTTTCCATAGCACATTATGTTCTTTAAGTTTGTTCTCCCACAATTGTTCCTTTAAATTATCTTGAGAAAAATTATTAGTCAACAAACAAGAATAAATTCAAGCCTAAATGTAAGAATAACAAATAGCAGCTCAACAAAGCTGTTTAAGCAGAGATAACCGCAACTCGGATGTAAATGAGTTACACGATGCTATGGTTCAATAAAGGGGGTGAGTGTCCCTTATCGGAGTGCAGCCATGGCACAGAGGCACAAACAATGTGGTTTCCACCACACAGTGTTAAAGAGCTCCTTTGCTTCATTGTGTTCCGGAAACAGTAACCTCCCCTACCCTTCACCCCCATTTAAATTGCAGCCAACAATTATGCCTCTACATCCTCACTTCTCCCCAAGCCCTGGCCTCTACAACCTGGGTCACTGGTTGGTGCTGTAATTTAAAAAAAAAAAAACAATACCTCCCATCAGAAAAGAGTGAACACAGGCCATTTCTCTTTTAATCAAACACAGGAAACCGTATCTCATCAAAACACATGCAGCATCCATCCATACTATTGGGGGGAGAGAAGAGAAGCCTGTCGATAGCAACAATGTTGACTAGAAGCCCTTAACAAGCTGAGGTCATAAACACGACAGGTGTTATTCAAATTCAACTCGGTTGCCAAGAAGGATACGCTAATCAAGATAAGGGCTTACGCAAGATGTGTCGTGATGAGTTTATACAATCAACATCACTCGGTCTTGTACAACCTGTTACTCAACAGTAAGCCTCATTTAATGTAAAGCAAACTTTAATTAATAAAATAAATAAATAAAAAGAGATTAAGAAAATGTTAGGGGGAAAAAAACAATTAATACAGCTGAAATCTTCCGGCTTTACTTTAAAATCAGACAGCCAGAGTGACAAAATGTTCCTTCTGTGATATAAATTAAGCAGCCAGACAATTAATTAAAAATAACTCAAAGGCTGTTATGATAAGAAAATAATCATAGTAGCAACGTTATTACAACACAATGTCAGAGGTTGCCAGACACCAACGTCAGGCAACTTCTGGTAATATTGTGATGTGTGCAATTTAAATTTGTTTATATGGTAGGATGTATAAAACTAAATTATATATTCTTCAACATAAATAAGTCCTGTCTGACTTTTAAAATGCTTTGAGATGACAACTATATTGGCAATACATCAACACATGCTGTGTTTTCTAGCATTTATGACAACAGGTGAATAAAGGTAAATGCAACATTAACTATCAGCAAGGCTGCAGCATTTGCTCTAATTATGTGATGGTGACTTTGTAATTGACTTAACTGACTCTTCTAAATACTTATTCCTCCCCATTCCTGTTGGCATAACAAAATTGGGTTTTAGTTACCTGAAAACAAGTACTGTTTTATATCAACCTAGCCATGGCTTGTTAATGTTTACATATCTGCATACACTCAAATAATAAAAAAATGTTTAATTACTAATTCAAATTCAAAACTTTATTAACCCCAAAAGGAAATTAAATGTTGCTGTAACTCATTAATTCAAATTCTTCAGAGCAAGAGTAGATAGTGATGGCTGTTAGCAGGATAGATCTCTAATAGTGGCCTGTAAGAACTTAACTGATGTTGATTTTGAGAAATTGTGTGTGCATAATGTCCTTGTGACAAAAAATATTCTGTCACTCAACCCCAAAAACAGACATTTATAGTAAACATTATAAAGGTTCAACACTCAAATTTGATTTGTTGAACATTTCATGCAAACATCTAAAACTTATTTTCATAATCAATTTCCTGTGATTTTGGAGCAACGTTTTTACAGATTTCAGCATAATCAGATTTCAGCATAACATCGATCAATTTTTGCTCTAATTTCTGAATTAAATGTAACATTTTTATGGTACATTCTAAAATATATTTTTAAAAATCATTTGTTCTGACATTTAGCACCCTATAAAATATGCCCATCATTATTTATCAGCAAGAAATTTCAGTACATTTTTTTTCTTCATAGCTGTCCACTGCTCTCTCCACATGCATCAAGGAGATGCTGATAAATTATATCCCACACTGCAGCAAAAGCAATGGACCACTGATGATGAACATGATGATAGTGATGACACGGCAAGAGTCCCGAGCTAAGCTTAGCCTTTGCCAACGACACTTGGCATATGCCCCCTGCTCTAGTATATGCTGAAAGAAGAATTAATATCCAAATACTGACCATGCAAATGCTAAAGCTTCTGTAGTTAGGCTCTTAAGATGAACACTTTTCACAAGTATGGGTCCTAAGGGAATATAGACTGATGTAATGTTTGTACACTACATATCCTAGGAAGCAAGTTACGTCCACTAGCACCGATCACTGCAAAAAACACTTAACAACAAAAGCTTACGAAGAAGCTACACTATCAGTTTACTACGTGAATTTAAATACCCTGCTGATTCACAACGTAAGAACATGACTGTAGGAAAACAGACACGATATGTTACAGCACAGCGTTAAAACTTGTGTAAATAAATCCAATCTTACCGGCATCATTTTAGCTTCGTACCGCATTTAGCTAACCAATCCAGCATGAATCCCCACAGGCAGTTTCGACGAAAGCGTTGAGACTGGAGAGCTCTTTAATCCCGCAGCCTAAACCTGACAACAGGCAAGGCTACTTTCTCTAGCTCGAAGCTCCTCACCTCCGCTGAAAAAAAAGAAAGAGGATACTGGGTTTTTTTTTCTACTAAAATATGTAAATATGAAGCAGAGTAATGCTTCATATTAATGGAATCCAGCGTCGTGGACTTGTTGCTACACATAACACGGCCTTCGGGACAAAAGTTTCCGTTGTTAAGCGAGCATCGCTGTAGAACTTTGAAACAGCTTATAACTGCCACAAAATACCCCCAAAAGAAATATATAACATAAAAAACAAAACACAACTAAAAAGTGGAAAATATGTTGGAACAAAATAATAATTCTAAATGTCTTACTTACTGCTAGATGCAAACGTAACAAACCCGAAACTCCGCTGATTGTCTGCGTTGCTCAACAGCTCGCAGCCGATCCCAAAGTGACGTAGCAACAGGAAGTTGATTCCACTTTGGAATTCAGGCTCCGCCCCCTTTTTCTGGTCAGGAGCTGAAGACACCCCCACTGTTTATGTGGGACAGAAGAGGTTGCTTCTTTACTGAAGGGTCAGACGTGTGTGTGGGAAAACCAAAGTATGCTGGCTGGAGGTTAAACTTGTATTGGACCATTAAATGATTTATGAATTGAATGGGAAAATAGCGAAAGGTTTTGCTCTCTTGAAGTGACGACTGTAGAATGTAAAATTGAAGCGTTTTTGCCTGGCATGCAAAAACATTGTCTGATGTATAGAAAGTCAAAACTGCTAAAATGCAATAAGTAAGTCTTTACTAGATGATTTAACTAAAGCTAGAAATATGTAAGTTAAAATCAAATTATTTAATCACGTTAATTTGTCACATTGTATGGATCATATTAAACAGAATACTTTTTAGTGCTCAGAATTAAATCAGTAAATGAAGAAATTATCTATTAAAACTTGTATTGATCCTGTATGAAATTATAAGAAAAAAAAGGTACAAATCCACCAGTTCACCATGAAATATTTGAACTGCTTATCATATTGAGCATTGGCTGATTAGTCTTCAAACTAGCCCCACTGACACTATCTTTAGTAGAAATAAATACCTCCACAAATGAATGATAAAAATGTACTTAAAATGTATCTGAATAAAAATGGAAATAAATTAAGAAGTTGGACTATTAAATATATCAATTGATCAATACATAAATTTGATTAAGGTATTACTAGCAATGACAACAACAACAACAACAACTAATAATAATAATAACAATAACAATAACAAGGAAACAAAATCTAATTTAAAATCGAGGTTCCATTAAGGCCCAAAAGGGGCAACATCAAATAAATATGTCATTAGATGATAATAATAATAATAATAATAAAGACAAAGTTTCAATAAAACTAAAATAATAATACATTAAAATAAAATAATACATATATACAAAAAAAATCGTATTTCTTAAATCTAAACAAAATGATCAAATGTATAATTAAACAACTAAATATGAAAATCATAAATATAAGAAAAGAAAGAGAAAAAACGAAATAAAGAAGAAAAGAGGACTACAACACCCACAATTCAGCTTTAACGGCAAGCCAAGGGGCTCGAACTTATCCCAGCTTTGCTCTTCGCGGACGTTGGCCGACGTCGGCGTTTCTCAGTGCACGTTACCCACTGTAGAGTGGCGCTTTGCATAAGGGAGTTACTTGCTTTCGTATTAACGGTGTGACAGACGCTACCTGAAGTTATGGCTGAGCAGGTGGCTGCCATGTGTGATCAGCTTATAAAAGCAGTGATGGTGATAATGGACGCAGAAACCAGCCAGATTTACCGTCTGGAGGCCCTGAAGGTAGCACTGTTACCGATTGCTAGCTAGTTAGCTTACCTTGTCGTTTATTGTGACGATCGGGAGATTATTATGTAACTGTAGACTATAAATAAACCGCTTCTATTTTTCAGTAGTGTCTTTGTAACAGTTACTTGGAAACGTCTTTTCAGTCGTCCCGAATTAGATGTTGAAAAGTTAAAATTTTGGGGAAGCTAACCTAGTATGAATAAATGAATAGTTGACTCATGTTCACTCATTCACACGAAAAACAAATTAGACCTTGGAACAAGGAAACGAAAACTTAATTTAATCAGATCAACTCTCCATATGTTGTCCACAGATCATCTATTTATTAAACAGCTCGGAATTCTTTTATTCGCTTAGAGCGAGCTGTTGATTTTATGCCTAACACGTGTACCTGGCTGCAAGTTCATTCAAGTGTAATGTAATTGCACGTTAACATTTAGTTGGTATAAATTCGCTGTAAAGTAATCAGAGTTATTTCTCTGAACAGTTTTGTGAAGAATTTAAAGAGACAAGCACCCTTTGTGTCCCATGTGGCCTACACTTAGCAGACAAAAGTCAGCCGGCTGTAGTGAGACACTTTGGCTTGCAAATACTGGAGCAGGTCATCAAGTAAGTCCTTAACGTGATACTTTAAATCCTAATATGATAAAAGCAGTATGGGGTGATAATTCTTTTTTTTTTTCTCCCAGGTTTCGATGGAACAACATGCAGCAGCAAGAAAAGGTCCAGCTGAAGGAGT
Source organism: Brachyrhaphis roseni (assembly GCA_903066815.1). Taxonomy (NCBI): domain Eukaryota; kingdom Metazoa; phylum Chordata; class Actinopteri; order Cyprinodontiformes; family Poeciliidae; genus Brachyrhaphis; species Brachyrhaphis roseni. The sequence goes on along the minus strand of CAEFZY010023051.1, from coordinate 35,962 downwards.
GTGCCATGCAGCTGCTAACAACTGTAGGTGTGATAGTAAAAGGATAGTGAAATGACCATCTCATTTAGATCAGATTAACACCACCCAACTATCACTGTCTTTCATCAGGGCACCCATTCTATCTTGGAGGAAGAGAGCCACGTCAAAGATGCCCTATCTCGTATTGTGGTGGAAATGATTAAAAGAGAATGGCCTCAACATTGGCCAGATATGCTGAAAGAGATGGAGTCTCTCTCTAGCCAAGGGGTGAGTGGCATAAACAATGCATTAAGTGTAGCATGCTTCCTTATCCAGTGTTATTTTAGTTTGAATAGGGTTACGTAATGGTTTGCAAGCAAATATATTCCAGTGGATGATTACTCATACTCACCCTGCTTCACTACCCAACCATGAGCTCACTTTATTTGTTTGGCAAATAAAATGTGCTCAAAAGTTTTCACTGAAGTTATGGCCATGTTTAAACCACACATTTTACTTTATTCACCAATACCTAGTAGGCTGTAACTGTGAAAAGAAAGAATCCTGCTTTCTTTTTTTTTTTCTTTTTTTTTACAGATAAAAATCTGCAAAGTGTAGCATGCATTTGTATTTATTAATTTTTAATCTGACACCATCATAAAGACTGCTGTTCTGTGAAGATTTCATTGGTAGAGGACATTAGTGAGCAAACAGTATCATAAAGACAATGGAACACAGCAGATGGGTCACGAATGAATTTTAAAGCAGGGTTTGGTTATAAAACAATATAGCAGCTAGTATACCAGCTTTAAACATGTCACAGAGTACTGCTTCACTTCCATCACCTGAGAATGCAACAACTGTGGCACAATTGCAAGCCTACCCAGACATGAGAATCTGCCATGAAAACTGACTGGCTAGCCATAGAGATTATTACTAAGAGAACTAGCTAAGAGGTTAGTTATCACAAATCTGGCCCATTTAATATAGGAAAAACTCCACTGTTGAAAGAAAGCTGTTAAACACCCTGTTATGCATAAATTTGCTCTCACTTTGCAGCTGTGCACTATTTGGTGCACAAATATTGTATTAAATACAATATTTAATTGTATTTAAATTCAATTAAAATACATTGATGTTTGTGGTTATGACATGAAACTGTGTTCATCTTTTTAATTTCTGTTCATGAAGTTTCTAGAGTTCTTAAAGTAAAATTTATGATAAATAACTCCTTTTTTAATTTTTGAGAAAATTAATAATTTCTTTATGCTAAATGAAGTAAAATGGATGTTTGTGGTAGGAGGCACAGACCGAGCTGGTCATGCTGATCCTCTTGAGGCTGGCAGAGGACGTGATCACCTTCCAGACGTTACCCTCACAACGGCGTAGAGACATCCAATTGACACTCACCCAGAACATGGACAACATCTTCAGTTTTTTGTTGGCCATTCTGCATATCAATGTGGAGGACTACGGCAAATTGGTCAGTAAAGCCTTAACTAGATTATTTTAGGTCTCCAAAAAGTAGCAGTGTTAACAGTTTTGCTTTGTTTTTCCAGAAGGAGGAACCAGGCCTTGAACTGAAGGTATTTACAAAAACCCTCATTTTACGCATTACGATTTGGTTCTTTTCACACCTTGCAATGTATTCATTTGTCTATTTTAACATTTTACCTGCACACAGGCCAAAGCTCACTGTCGAGTGGCCGTGGCCACGCTGAATACGCTCGCAGGCTACGTAGATTGGGTGACACTGGTGCACATCACTTCCAGGAACTGTCAGCTGCTGGAGATGCTGTGTCTGTTGCTGAGTGAACCCGAGCTGCAGCTGGAGGCTTCAGAGTGCCTGCTGATTGCTTTAAGCCGGAAGGTGAATTGCGAGAAAACTGCATGGAGATTCATCCGTTTTATTAGTCATCCTTTATAATTTTCTGTATGGTTAAATTTGATGGTCTGATCAGAGATCATCAGTGTTTTTATAGTAATTCTGGCCAACAGCCTTACAGTGTTTGATAACGATTTAAGATCATTATTACTCTGAAAGACATTTAGTTTTTCCTGATTTAATTTCTGAAACCAGCTGGTTCTACATAATAAATTTAAGGTTTGAAAAAAAATTATATTGAGTAGTTATTCACAGGCCAACATTTGTTTAGCTATGGTCTATTAATATTAAATGCTTTGAGTAATAGTTGCAATTAGCTAGCTTGTAAATGATGAACAAAAGCATTAGCCCTGACAGATTCTCTGAAATCTAATAACAGAACATCTAAGTGGAGGAATGTCCTATTTATTTTGAAGGAGCTATTACTTTAGGAGTGAGAAATTTTTCAGACTTCATGACATCTATTCAGGATTTTCCAACACAGAAATGTCTGCAAACAATTAATGCCTAATTAGAGATGGAGAACAACAATAAGTTTATCACGATGCTAAAATAAAAACATTCAGTCAGTAATATTTCATTCCTTTTTATTACTTGTCCGTACAGCTTCTGGTACAATTAGAGGAAAAAGTCCCAGGGCACCTTTTTAAAAGGAATATTAGACACTAATAATGTTGGTAATATGTGGGACCTTTTTGTTATGTCATCAAATAATGATGTCATTGCCATGCACTGGAATGACAAGACGGTAAAAGAGATGGAAGTTGCTGAGACGCTTTGCATGCCTTGGTTTTACTAAGCAATCCCTAAATATGAGTGCTTTATTGAACTACACTAACACTATTCTCAGTTTAGCAGAATGTCAAATAGATCTGTACTTTTAGTTAGTCTGGATTAAGCTTTCACAATAAAAGCTGAGCAGTCAGCCAGGAAGCTCCAGCTCTTTCCTTTGTCTATTCAGTTTGCCCATTCTCTTTTGGCTGTGAAGCCCCAGGTCCAAAAACACTTCACTGGGAGATTTTGCTGTATTTTCCTACAGCCAGTTATAGTGTAAGAAAAACATGAAGAAGAACACTTTCGGACACAGCCGATAAATAAAACCACAAGATGCTGAATTTCTCTAGCTGATTAGAAACCCACTTTCTCCAGACTTCTATGTGAGCCAGTGTTAAAGCGAATGTTGCAGTTCAGACTTATGACCTGTTAGACATTTTGCAGCCTGAGTACTTGGTCCTATCTGTTTAGGATGATGCTGTGTTAAGCACCATTATTGTTTCATACTTAACGTCTGACCTGTTTTATTACTGACTGTTAGAACACAGCACACACCTGGAGTTGGCCTTCTAATTAGGATTGAGGGTTTTTGATAGAAAATTAATTAAAGGACCAGATTTAATTTGTTCTGTGTTGCTGAATTCTTACTTTTGTTCAATAAACTGAAAAGATATTTGTATCATAACTTGCATCAGGTTAATAAGTGAAACATATTTATAGTTCTTACGGTGTTCTCCTGCAGGGCAAACTGGAGGAGAGGAAACCCTTCATGCTGCTGTTTAATGATGTGGCCATCCAGTACATCCTGTCTGCAGCCCAGTGAGTGAAGCTGCTGCCCCATTCTCCTGATTATTCTGAAGGCGGCGTTTTATAATATATACTTAATATTCTGTATCTGTGTCCAGATCCGCAGATGGTTTAGCGATATGTCCAAATTCCTCCAAGCCACAGTGAGTTCTGTCACATGTCTATCCTTGTAAAAAAATTTGTTGGATGTTTTATTTACTCTTAACATCAAGCTACGGTGTGCTTCATGGTGCTTGTTGTGTTTTCAGAGTAGTGGAGGTAGTGGAGCGGCGCTACGTTTTCCTGAAGCGGCTCTGTCAGGTCCTGTGCGCTCTAGGATTCCAGCTCTGCTCGTTAGTGGTGAGTTTTTCCCAGTGTGGTCACACATGTACGAGTGTGTTCTCTCTGTTTAACGTGCGCTTTGATCACAACGGCATCTGAAATGATGTCCCCCCCACAGGGTTCATGTTCAGAGGTCGAAGTTCCTGCAAATCTCAGCAAGTATACCGAAGCCTTATTAGCCTTTACTACACATTCCAGTCAGGTTAGTTACTGCTAATTATCGGAGGGCTAATACTTGAATGTTGCTTCAATTTTCTTTAAAACTTTGTGCTTGAGCTGTACTTATTAGCTGATGTATGTTTTTTCCCTCTCCTTTTATATTCTTCAGTTTTTAAAATCTTGCACTGTGTCAACATGGGCCAGTTTGTTCAGACACGAGACTCTATCAAAAGTCCCTGTAGTTGTGGAGATGGCCCTCAAATACCTCAAAGTATCGACAACCAACCTTGTTAGGGTGAGAGTCTCCTTTCTTATATGATCATTCACAGGGTTGATGGAGAAAACAAACCGCACAGTGATTGTATTGTGAAATATGTGTTAAAGTTGAAAGGATGACAAAACTTTTTCACAGCATGGTATAAAGTTTTATTTGTCTTCTTCCAGACTGGCTTTCCTTCTAGACAAGACAGCCCTAGTTGTGTGTACTCACGAATGGACTTCGACAGCGACGAGGACTTCAACTCTTTCTTTTCCAGTAGGTTTTATCAGCTCATTCTGTTATAGGCTCCTTGGTTTCATTGTTGGTTTTTTTGTTGTTTATTCCTTTGCATTGTCTTAAAGCTTATCGGTCGCAGCATGGGGAGGTTTTGAGGACGCTAAGTCGTATTGTTCCAGTAGAAGCTTTCCACGCCGCAGCAGAATGGCTTCAGTTCCAGGTCACCAGTCCAGTTGATTCTGGAGAAACGACATGTAAGGGTTTGACTGTTTCCTTTTTGCTCAGAAAATCTTTGACTCTATAGCACCACAGCTAATGCGACATGTTGTTTTTATACTTGTAGCCTTCATAAAGTCTCCTTTGAAGTCAAATTACAAATCAGTGTCTTTATTTTCTTTCCACTAGTAGCTAATTCTTCTACTCTGAAAACTTGCTTTTCTCTCCAGTGAAGACTTCAGAGGGTCTGTGTTCCTTGATGTCTCCATCCGTCCTTCAGTGGGATGCACTGACTGTCTTCATGGAGTGTGTGATGCATCAGATCTTCAAAAACTTGGATGAGGAGGTGACTAAATGTTTATCACAGTACAGAAAAAAAAAGACTTAGTAGTATCAAAAGGGCAAATGTGATGTATTCTCACCTTTCTTCTTCAACATGCGCAGAAGTTGCCGATAGATCAGAGCATGGAGCTCCTGCAGGGCATGCTGAACTACGAAACCAGAGACCCGCTCATCCTGTCCTGTGTGCTGAGCAACGTTTCTGCCCTTTTTCCCTTCGTCACACACAGGCCACAGTTTGCGCCACAGGTCCTCTACAAGGTTCGATTGAAAATTGGTCTATTTGATCCAAAGATGAGAAGAAGAAACTTTGTATCCCTTTGAACATTTTGATTTCCATTAAAGGATGTTTTTCAGTATTTTACACATAAACATCTCTATATATGTACCTTCATCTACTCTTATAGCTAATTTTACAATTCTCAAGCCACGTCTCTTTGTTCTTACTGATTACCTCTTGCTGTCTGTGTTTTGGCTCCGCAGCTATTCAAAGCCGTCACGTTTCACATTGATTTGGAAAACAAGGTAAGTTGTTTTCACTTCGCAGAGTAATTTTTCCACAATCTTCCTTATCTGAATTGTAAATAAAACGTTCCAGCGATGTTTTCAGGCACCCCGGAGTCGAGCTGTGAAGAATGTTCGGAGACATGCGTGCTCGGCTATCATCAGAATTTGCCGGGATTACCCACAGTTGCTCCTGGTAATTAATGTTTTAATCCCAGTTTTTTAAAAAAGAGGCACCTTTTTTTAACTTGTGCAGTTACCTTTTTTTTTTTTTTCTCCCGCAGCCTTGCTTCGACATGTTTTACAACCACGTGAAAGACTTGTTTGCAAATGAAGCCTTGCTGACTTTCTTGGAGAAATGCTCCCAGATGGAAGCTCTGGTGCTCATCAGTAACCAGTTTAAAGACTTTGAAAAGCAAAAGGCTTTTCTACATGAACTAACAGCCCCAATAATCACTCAGTGGACCTCTGAGGAGATGACAAGGTTGCTGTGACTTTTTGTTTTGTTTTATGTAAAATTCTGCATGATTTAATTTTTTTATTTTTTTTAGACGTATTGAAACATGTTTGACTTTGACGTTTGTTTCAGCGTGCTTTGGGATCCTGTCAAGTTCCTGTCGTTTGTCGGAGCGGATGAAGTGATCACAGAGCAAAGAGAACAGATAGATACAGCTGGACCTAACAGGGGTCAAGTAAGTGGAGTTAAAAAAAAAAAATACAGCTCTGCCCAACGTCGTTTATGCCTAGAAGGATGGTTGTTTTGTTTTTGATCCTTATTGATCACTTGCTTGTGCTTCCTCCCAGTTGAGCTTCTGTTTGTATGCGATGCTTGCGGTGGTGAAGCGTGCGCGATGGCCTGCAGACCTGGAAGAAGCGAGAGCCGGTGGATTTGTGGTGGGCTGCACTCCTGCTGGAGCCCCCATCTACAGAAACCCCTGTGCCGCTCAGTTTCTGGCCTTCCTGCCCAACTTGCTGGCTCTAATAAGGTGCCAATGCCAATGTGTAAATAACTTTAACAGCTCGCCTTCACTGTGGATTTTTGATTAATCCCTATGTTGGACGGATGGGGTTTGTTTGTTATGATATTCTTAAGTTTTCTCACTTACAAAATTTATATTAAAAAGAAGAAAAATATTTTGGAAATTACTTGACCAATGTGTGATTGTCAGTAACATATGTCAATAATGTCCTCATAATACATTTTATTGTAAAGCTTGTTTATTTATTGTTTTTGCAGGACTCATAACAGCTTGTTCATGCCAGAGAATGTTGCTCGTCTTAGTGAGACTTTCTCCAGAGCCTATGATGTGATGGATGGAGATAAACTCGTAATTCTTGGTGAGAAGAGCTGCCTCATGTGTTAATTGTTTTTGTATGCCCTCAGTGAAGACTCATTTAAAAATATTAAGCTTCTTAAATGAATTTTTTCAGGTCTCCCACAGCCTCCACTGGATATTTATGATGCTCCAGTGCATAAAAGCCTCTTGGATCGCATGCAGGGATTCTTTAACTCGTTATTTGAAAACTGGTATGGTTTGTTACATAAATTGTTGCACAGTTCTATATTTTGTCTTGATGCCATCTCACCCTGATGCATTCTGCCTCCCGTCTCCCTGCAGCTTCCATATCCTGGGTAACGCAGGTCCGGCTCTGCTGCAGGACTTCTACACCGTGGAGAGCCTGGCTGAAGGAATCATTGGCTCTGCCTTTACTTCCCTCGACCACGTGCCTGACCACAGACTCCGCACAATGATTCATATCTTTTGTCATTTTTTAAAATTTGTCAGGATGTGTTTTGTTTTATTTATACAAAGAGCAAAGCTCTTATTTTGCTTGAACACTGATTTGCCTTGACTCGTGTATACGGCTGTTTTTGAAGCAGCTGGTGATCTCATGTCCTCCAGAGTATCACGACAGTCTGCTGCGCCCTCTACTGGGGCCTTTGTTCACCTACATGCTGCAGGTCAGAACCCTGATTAAATGTTTTGGGTTTTTTTGTCTAATTTGGCATAAAATTTAGCTTTAAATATTTTCACAGCAAAGTGTCCTGATGATGCTTCTGCTTTATGCCGCAGAGACTAAACATAAAGTGGCAGGTCATCAACCAGAGGACGTCTGTCAAGTAAGTTGTTGTAAAATGACGAGGTGGCAGCTGTCATTCACACTATTGCAGTAGATGTTTGTTTAAATTAGGAGCAGCGGGTTATTTTCTGAAACTTGTAAATATGGTAGAAATTCATTTCAGCCAAGTCCTCATTTAGGCTCTAAATATGAAGGATCTGTGTTTTTAATTTTAAAATTGACCTCTCTGTGTTCTCAGTGACGAGGATGGGGAGGAGCAGGTGGTCTACGAGGACTGCGCTGTGACTCAGGAGATGTTGGAGGAGCAGCTGGTTCGCCTGCTCACCAGGGAGGTTCTGGATCTGCTCAGTAAGTCCCACAAGTCGCTGCTTTTGCTCGTATTTCACATTAAGAAAAATCATTATTTTGTTTATTCTTTTGCTTAAAGAGCGCAATCATGATTATAAGGATCACTCCTATGGAGTTTCCTTTTACATGAAGTGATGACAGAAACTTCTTTGCAACATTCTTAGCACATTTTAAGACACACGTCACAAACCAGGTGTTATTTTATCTCCGGTTGAGTCGCATCTAACGCCGTGTGATTCTGCGAACTTGATGCTGTGCAGATGTTTTGATCGGTCAGAACAACATCAGTTAGCTGGTTTCCTAGTTGGAAGATCACGACTGCCTGGTCAGTGTTTTCTCCAACCAAGTGGAATGTGAGTTATGATGGCTTCATAACACCCATCTCCTTTCTGCTCTCTTTTAGATGTAAGCTGTATTTCCAGAAAAGTGCCCGAACCAGCAGCAAATAAAGAGGAAATCGATGGTAAGAGTGGAGTTATACTTTTCTTGTCTTGAGTGAGAAAAAAAATCTGATTGTTTTGCTAAAAATGTGCTCTCGCAGAGGAAGATGTGGTGATGGAGTCGGTGCAGGTGGTGTCTTCCCCTCAATCCACCGAAGAGCTGAGTGAGCTTGGAAAATGCTTGATGAAACACGAGGTCAGTTTCAGATTTAAAAAAATATAAACCATGTTCATATTTAAATAGTGCTCCTAAACTTTATGTTTTCCTTTTTTTCTCTCTCTTTCTCTCTCTCTCTCTCTTTCCCAGAATGTGTATATGTCATTGTTGACCCTCTCGTTCACCTCACTGTCCTGGAAGGACACCACAAACTGCCACCGAACGGCGTCCATGGTCTGCTGGAACCTCCTGCGGCAGGTAGCGTCCAGACTGCAGCAGTCTTTTTTCCTTTTTCTTTTTAGGGTTTTATTGTAATATATTTTGTCTTCAACTGAAACTACTTGTTATAGCTCATGGTCCACGTCTTAAAAAAAATGTAATTTTCAAAAATTATATTCTGCATTTTCAATACACACAAGTCCAAAAACTAAGTAGTCTTTAAACAACATAAGGAAAAGCCAAGACTATACAGTGCTTCAGACTATTTTGGCACAAAGCATTTATGTGGCATAGATGTGTGAGGTGTGCATGCTACTCTCCAGTTGGGAGCCATATATGTTGGGACTCCAGCAAAAACTGATTTTTATATGCAGGAGGCTTGACTGAGACATTGCATTATATTTATTTGAGTGAAAATCAAAGGTTGTTCGTTGGTGATTAAAATAAATCCTGTTGGATGCAGCCAGAGCAGTGATATGGGATGAAGCCCATAGCAACAGTGCCAAAACTTATATTTAATTAAGCTGCTGCACTTCCTGTTTGATCCAGGATCCTGATAATTACTCCCTGTTGGTGTACATGAGCCACATCTCATGCATAACTGTTGCTTCAACCAGACGACACCCAGGACCCAGATATCCTCCCAACTCAATGATGTCATTTTGGACGTTTTCTAAATGTAGTTAATTTTTTGGCAGTTGTCATCTTTGACGTGATATGCATATATCACGTCAAAGGTAAGTGACGTGATATATGGTAAGTGGCCTTAACCATCTGTGACCGTTTCCACCCAGGTTGTAGCAGGTAACCTCCTCCCTGAAGCGGTCACATGGTTCTACACCAGCGTTCTCAGAGCTCTGCAGGTTCACGGACAACACGAAGCCTGCAACACTCCCCTCTGTAACCTAGCAATGCTCATCTACGAAAACCTGGTGAGCCTAATGTCAATACTCTTCATGCCTGTTTATAGGAATAATATTTACATGCGTTCATTTCATTGATAGAAAGTCAGAAATTTGGAGTAATTGCAAACTAGATTTGATATGAAAAGTTTGATCCAGTCAAATCTCTTTTTGTAAAGAGCATGACATTAAATAATAATTAAATCACCAATAATTTGGTGATTTAATTATTTGTTTTCAATAACACCAATTATTTGTTTTCATTTAGTTTCCTATGAACCGTAAATACCTGAGCAATGTTTTTTCTGTCTGGGCTGCAACTAATAATTATTTTAGTAATCGATTATTCTACTAGTTATTCTAATAATTATATTGAAGGTTATCAGAAATGGCATGTTTTGCTAATGTCTAAATTTTTTGTACAGTTTTGACTTAATTACTACTCTGAATTTATTGGGCTGTGTACTCCACATGATGATCAACCGATTGCTAAATTATCTGTCAGTTATTTCAATAATCGATTAATCTGATCCATTATTTCAGTCCTACTGTTATCTCCATGTTTCCTTTCTGAGAAGGTCTCTCTCTCTGTTGTCTGTCCGTCTGCGTTAGCGGCCTCGCTACATTGAGCTGCGGGCAGTAATGACCCAAGTCCCAAACATCAGCATTGAAGCTCTGGACCTCTACGATCAAAGGCTGGTGGATCCCAGTTCCCAGAAGGTTGGAGAGAAGAAAAAGAGAGACCAGTTCAAGAAGCTCCTTGCAGGAACTATTGGGGTAATGCCACATTTAACCACTAGAGAGCAGCGCTTCACTTTTCAATCCTCAGTGTAAATTCCTCTCCAACGTGATCAGAGGCCCGACCCCACAGTGGAGATCAGCAGTGTGATTTTGACTGTGCTGTAAATCTTGTGTTCTCAGCAGCAGAAAATGTTCCCCCAGCTCAATGGTGCCGAACAATCTAATGAAAATTTTCTCGTTTTAACTTTTTTTTCTCCCCCGCAGAAAGCTCTCTGCCAGCAGTTCAGGAAGGAGGTCCACATCCGCAACCTGCCATCACTCTTCAAGAAGCCGAAGCCGGACATGGATGTACTGGAGACTGAACAACTGGGCCTTGCAGCTCTCTTCAGTCCGGAGAATAACGCGCTGTAGGGGGAAAGGTCCTCTTACTGGCTGGAAACTTTTGTTGTGTGTTTAAACATCTCCACAACACTCAGCTGTAGCAGTGTGGAGCTAACCAACATATCTGTCAACTTGTTTTTCAGTAGGTCATCTCAGCAGGACTCACACCAACACAATTTTCTTTTTGTGACGGCAAACTATTTAACTTTGAAAAACAAATTAAACAGAAGTCCATATTGTCTATTGGATTTTTCAGAGCCCAGTAACTATTTATTTTTTAAAGAAGCCACAAATCTGATTTCACTCTTCTCTCTGTATTGCCATTTCTGGTTCTTTTATAATTTTAACAAGTTAAAGCTACACAAACACTAAGAAGAGCTCCATTATGAGCTCAGCTGCAGCTTTTTGTATTCAGAAATAGTGTTTAAAATCTTTCAATCCTCAAATAAGCAAAATCTGAAGTAGTTTGCTTCAGAGGGATATTTTTAAAGGCACACAGGGAGAAACAGATCTATATTATGCGGTTTGCACAGAACTGGGTGTGTTTGGTGTTAAAAACTAAGTATGTGAGCTTAGAGTTGGCAGATATGTTGTGGGGATTTATTCAATAAGGATTTATTCTAGGATGAAATTGAGGGGGAAAAAAATGGTGCATGGTTCTGGTGACGGATGTTTCCTGTGACTGGATGAGCTTTAACACGGTTTTTGATTCTGAAGGAGTTTATCAGTGGTACCTTAGGTTCAATGTTTCTTTGATGGGAAGAAAAAACTTTTAAGAAACTTTGAATAAACTACTACAGTGTTTTTTGTTGTTGTTTTTTTTAAAATTTTTTGGTAAAATAGACTTACATATAGGAAGAAGAAGCTGTTAAACACACTTTACCAGACAGCTAAGCTAACTTTGGTTATTCTAAACAACTTGAGCGATCCAAAATTTATTTGGATTTGCTTGAAAAATGTAGTGCACATACTCCACAGATATCATATGTGCCAAAACACTGACTGTAGACTTCTAAGCAGACAATTCGGTCCACAGGCTGCATATAATGTAAAAACTATTTAAGGATCAGCAAACGTGTAGCTTATTCCAAGTACACATACCTATATTTTCATTACCTGGTTCTTTTTTTTCTCTTTTTTTTTACTTGATCATTTTTATGTTCTGATTTTATGAACTGGCGCTATATTCCTTTGTTGTTTAAAGGATTGTTGTCAACATGATTTCTTGGGTTGCTGTTTGTTGCTGTTTTAACAGATCATAATTCCCTTGTTTTCTCTTTTTTTACAATTTGTATTTTTTTTTTTTACTGTTTTAAATATGCAGACCAAAATACATGGCAGCTGTTTTAGCTTGAACCTCTTAAATACACATTGACTGGTCTACATGTCAAATACTGTTTGACTGAAAAAATATTTCTCTCCCAGAAATGAAATGATTTACAGCTTTATATACATATATATGTAAACAAATTGTCTTTTTTTGGGAATGTCTGTTCAACACTAAGATTTTCTGTACAAAGACAAACATGGGAATTTTGAAAATGTTACGTGGTTTATATTTTTGCTATAGATTGGATGTGTTTGTTATTAGAAATATTTGTTTCTTTTCGTTTAGAGCACAGTAACATGTAAATGAGCTACATGATATTAAATGAAACGATCTGCCTCATTTGGGTCTTTGCACATTGCTTGTTGTATAAAAGGAGAAACAAGTTTTTACATCTGCCATTTAGACAAATAATTGAGATTTTCTCTTATTAAAGACATGCAAGTGTTATATAGGTTTATAACTTAAAGTCCTTAATTGAAAATCTTTTGTCGTTAATATTGTAATCAACTTGAAAAAAGTCAATTATTTGGATTTAGAAACCTTTAAATATTTACACCCTGCACTAATTCTTCAACCTCCTCACCAATTTTTTAATTGGAGCTTCTTTAGTGTGTAACTGTAGGTATTATAAGGTTTATTATATTGTAGAAGTTTTCAATAAATTTTAGGTTTTACCTGAAATTTTCACTGCTTTTGTGATGTAAATTTGTGACATTTAGATACAAGTAGCTTTTAAAAAAAAAAAAAGCTTTGTAATGGTGACAGATGAACTGTCAGACTGATTCATCATAATGAAATGAGGAAAGAATTTAAAAGCAGGTAAAACAATGAAAGAAGGTAATTAAGCAGAACATGCTTATTGTGAAGAGCCATAAACTTCTGTAAATCATCCAAGCCAACACGTAGTTGGATGCGTTGCCACATAAAATGTAGATCTGCACACTGTGAGTTGTGCATGGACAAAATGTAACCTGAACATTAGGTAAAGTTATATCCAGATTTTAAAAAGTTACAATTTCCCAAACTGCAAAGATGGTCATATTGTTTTAGACAAGCTACGCTCCTTTTAATAATATGCCAAAGAAGGTGCAGAGAGAGACCGAAGTTTCCTTTGTGTGTGGAGCACAGGGTAATGTAGATGTGCTCGTCTTTAACCTTTTGCTTCACACAGCTGACAGAAAGAAGGGTCAAACATTTTCCTTTTGCTTCCAATAAAAACAGTCTTGGTTGGAAATATTTCTGGTCGCAGAAAACAGCATCAGATAATTATTTTAAAACTACAGTTAATAAGGTGGAATATCAGTTCACTATCTGACAGCTTGGTCTTCCCGATCAGGTGGCTTTTTATACTTGTTACTCTGTAATAAAAAGCGTATTTTGTGCAAGAAGCAATCAAAAACTACTGAATTTACCAAAAGTTTCTTTATTGCTATCTTCATGAAAATCTAAATAATCACTACAAGATAATTTGCTAGCAGCAGCAGTGTGAATAGTCGCTACTCTTCTTTTGAGTAAAAGTAACTTCACCGTGTTTCACAAATTCTTAGTAATTTTGTGCAAATGCTGCGAAAGTGTATTTTTCTTCTAGATAACTTGTCATGAGAACTTCAATCTGTGAATAGCAGACTTAAGTTTAGATGATTGAAGTGTTATACATATTAAAACCAGCCTGAGGTTTGGGCGAAGGTTGCTACTTGGAGCCTACAGCACTAGAAAATATGACTTCACCAGGGACATAACTACTATGAAAAACCTTGAAAATTATTTTAACATAATTTTTTTATAAATAATGTTAACTTTGATTAGCTCTGTGTGAGATGAGGGCATGTTTTATGCACACAGCTACTGAACTGGTTTTCTCATGGCTCCATGTAAATAAAATAAAAGTCACTAAATCTGCTTGATTCAGAGTCTATTGTAATTGTAATTGGCTTGTTGCCCTGAAGTGAAATTCTGCTCAGGGCCTCATAAAGCCTTTGGTCAGATCGGTTTTTTTTTGTCATTCATCTCTCCAACAGTTCTGGGGCATAAAGATAAATTTCCATGATCAGCCTTGCCGCGTCGGTTATTTAAAATTTTATGGACTGTAAGTCAAGAAACTATTTTCTGACTTTAGTAGACCACAACATCTGCCTGATTTCAATTCTGTTTTTTTTTGTTTTGTTTTAGAAGATGCAAAGAACAACAAGAGAAATTGGGCAAGAAAAATTGGCTTGTGTCATATTTAGATCTTGTAGAAGCAAGAATCAATGGATTACAAATAAAGAGCAATTTGAAACAGAATTTTCTCTGAAGTCTAATTTTAAAAAAATGCTTATTATTTTTATTTTTTATCAATTGTTAGGTTGCCAATAATTGTTGTACATCATTTCTCATCTGGGATTTATTACCCCCACTGAATAAATATACTGAAGTTAAAGGTTGGATTGTTTCTCTGGGTGTATCGTATGTATTCTACATCCTTCATGTTCTGTTTTTGATCAGTACATATTCAAGAATTTGCTGTTTTGATGTAAATCGGGACTTGCTCAAACAAGTAAAACTCTTATTTGTCTTCCAACGCCTCCTTCCAAAAAGAAAAAAGAAGTGGAATCTCTGGCTAAATTGGCAATCCAGGCCACCATATAGATGACATCCTAATCCTGAATGAAAACCCACTTTGAGTTTGAAAGAAGTTCTTTATTTTGTTGAACCACCGTTATGTGTGATTATACCAAACATCACTTCGTGCATTTCCCTTTTTCTACTCTGATTCTCTAATCAGTGTGAAAGAAGTTAAATCTTGACTCATACGACAGCATTACCTTTTTTTTTTTTTCTAGCTCCAAATCAGACGCTCCCAACGCTTTGGGTCCTTTGTGCTCCCCAGCAAACTGGAGCTCTTTTAGTTTCAGTACTACGTAGTTTTCTAAAGGCTGCACAGCTGTTTCCAAAGCTTCGAGGGTTTGGAAATATTCTTTCATTTCCTGCTGAACACAGCTGTAAGTTCTACTTTTAAAAGGACTTCAGTTTAATTCAACTGTTCAATTGATCTTAGATCACAGTCATTAGATCTCAGTTGCTTTGTTTGCTTGATGCAAGAAAATTATTCTGACGCTTCCAAAAATGAGTAAAATCTTTTTTTCACACCAACAGGATGTGTGTTAGAACATGGTTACATAATGGATGAGTAGTTGCTCGGCTGTTAGCTGATCTATTTTAATCAATACACCGATGAAGGTTAAACCAAGTGGTATCTAGAACTTTTCAATTCCTTATCTTTTTGGTCCAAAAGGTTTTGGGACCAGTTACTACCATTTAACTTTTTTTAAAAAATTCATGTAATTTTGCAAAGTTATACATGTTAGACTTACAGAAAAAAAAATATTTTCATTTATTTCATCCTTGACACATTTTGCTTCAATTAGTAACAAAACATGAAGCATATTCAAAAACCTATACCATGCTGTGCATTCACATGTGGAAATGTCTTAAAATCCATTCCACTTTCATTGCAGGAACATTAGTAACATTGCTCAAGTTAAACCCAGATTTTTTTCTGCAATCTGTAGTTTGATATTATGGTATTGCAATAAAAGATTAATTTATTTTATGACTTCTTACACATCTGTACCAGGGATATAGAAGTGTAGAGGACGGTGCATGTTTGATGAAGATTTGATATATTTTGAAAGTAATTCCTTCTGCAATTGTCGCAAAATCATACATTTTCAAAAGAGCTGCCTTATAATATTTTAAATGTAATTAGTGGCTAAGCCTGAGACTTTTTTTAGAAGAGTTAGAGGAGACCTAATAGTTCTGGGCTAATCTCACAAAATATCTTTGAAAATTGTTGGTTATAAAACAGTGCTTTTAATGAATTTTTTTTAGCAATATATTTCCAATAAACTCAACAACGGGTTTAAAGAAAAGATTATTTCTTCAGGTACTTCCTGATCTCAACAATGACCACTGTTATGCTGTCTGCTGCTCACAATACGTTTGCAGGTGTCCAATAACAGGACACCTTTACAGGGTTAATAATGGAACTATTTTCTGTGTAAAAACACATGGAGAGAGAGCACAAAAACAGACCATCTTGACCGATAGATCTTGAAATGTAATTGATTTTAAGCTGTTAACCTTTTACCTCCAACAGGTCGTCTTACATAGAGCTATGTATTAGTTTGTGATTGATTGTTAAGTCTACTCTGCATGAAGATAAAATGGACTACAAACTAAATGAAACACCTGAAACTGGAGCTATTACTGACAAATCAGCTTATCATTTAGGCAAACTGTTAAACATTAGGCAATAATGTTAAAATTTTGATGAACTCTGGAATGTAGCCCCAGATTTTATATGTTGGTGGATTCCTCATACAGCTGAGTAAAAGGACGCTTATGAGGGATTACAGTAAGTGAACCCAATATATGTTCAGTCCTTTTTAAAGAACATGTTTGTAGACCATTTTAGTAATTATTGGTATATAAACTGTATAGTTGCACCTTTTTTTGGCTACTCTAGTGTTTAGAAGAACTATTTTGTAATTAATACTTGTTTTAAAAATCCACAGAAACATTACTGACAAACTGAATGGTTTAAAAACAGCAAGTGATGCCAAATATTGTGTGTTTAAAGCAAAATCATATAATGCAAAATATAATATAATTTGGTTGATATGCAAGTCATATCGCTATTTGCATATCATGATATGATATATCAAATCATTAAATGCATTGTTAGTTAGCTCCTAACTAACTAACAAATAGTTAATTAGTCAGGAACTATTTGTTAGTTGCGTTAGTAACTAACAAATAATGTTAGTTATTTGTGGATTTGATATAAAGTGTCTATTAGTTACGTGTTGATACAAGTTGAATCAAAATACAAGTTGAATCTGATGTTTACTGATTGTGATGTGTTTAGTTCAGTATTGGAGCGAGTAAAAATCTTTATACACGTTGCATCCTAACTTGACAATGCGTACCCAATCTGCCTTGTAACAGCTCTCCTATTCTATCAGAATGTGAGGACATCTTGTTCAAAGATCTTTTTAGATGAACCCACTGATTTCAGATTGGACTTTTCTAGCTTTTTATTTCCTTTCTGAGCAGCCAATTTATTGATGATTTGGATGACAAGTGAAAGTTTGGGGTCCAAACTGACTTTTATAATGCTCATATAATTTAATAGCATGAGCATTTCCATTTACCATTTAATTTACTTTAGCAAAAAACAGTTTTTATCTGTACAAAAGCAGCCCAAGTTCATGATGCTAATACCACCACATAGCTATCATTTTTTTGATGCACAATGTTGTTTTTATACCAAGCATATCTTTTCAAACCGTATCATCAGCCAATAACACTTGGCTTTAGAATGTTTTTGACTGGCCTAGATGCTTTCTTTGGAAGAAAATGTGTCTTACAGTATCTTAATTCTTAGCCAACTCAAATGGAGACCATAAGATTATTTTCACAAGTGAAACACACAATCATTACAGCGGATAGTGTTCCTGTCAAGCCTCAGGGAGCCTCTCTGAAAAGTTTTCTATGTTGCTTTGTTATTCTGTTTTGGAGGAATATCCAGCAAACTCTAGCTAAAGGATGCAAATGAATAAATGCCAGCAAAATCTGCTTCATCAGAATCAGTCTAATTGATGGCAAGCGCATACTCATTGGACTCAAAGATGCAGATAACAAGGTTGTGTGCACTTATGCAACCAGGTTATTGCAGCTTTCTTGATTTTTAAGATTTATTCAAATCAATGTATTAGTTTGTTTTTCAGTTGAATTCAAAACAATACAGTAATGTCACTTTAAATGCAGAAGAAAATTGAAATGACTCATTGTGATCTGACATGAGTGCTTTGCAACAGTTTGACATTATCAGGGGTGCGTGAACTTTGAAATCTGCTGTAATTTTCAGCTAGATTGTTGTGGTCATCGGATAGCATGTTCTGCTATTGCCAGTGAATTTTTTTTTTTTAAAAAAAAAAAGCTTTGCTGGAACTTTTGTACCATCTGTTCCTACAAAACTGATAACTGTTGGCAAAAATTGACATTAAAGCACGTTTTTTGAATTAGAACACAGGAACATTACTCTAACGTTGGTGTAGTCACAAATCTGTAGAAAACAATAACAACTGACACCAATGATGTCATGTTTCACGCAAAAGACTTGCCATCGTGCTGCATTTTCTGACCATGAATATAATTTAAGGGAATACCTTTGTGTTTGTTCCCTGTTGTATTTTCGTCGATGTTTAAGTAAAATTGGTATTGAGGAATATCTATCAAATTTTCCCCAAAGTTTTGTTAGAATAAATCACTTGTAAGAGATTTTACTTATTTATTTTACTGTGCTGTATAGGCTCTGGACTCTCTCTGCACTGTAACAAAAAAAAAAAAAAGGTATAACTATTCTTGGGAGTGACAGAGGAAGCTTTACTGTGCCTCATGTCTCAGTGTGCCAGTGTGTGTCCTGGCAGCTGTAAAGCTCTGCTTGCGTGTCAAGCCTGGTCAGACACATGGCTGCTAAACTGAGACGAGGTTACACCTCTCAATGCTACAACCACGCTCTCCAGAAGGGCTCTGTATGGAGGATTACAGGCATTTTCAGATTACTGTTAAGCGAGACTGAACTGTCTGTTACTCTGACCCCCTTTATTTTAAAAAAGGGGCAGCATGAACTGCTCCCTGATGGAGGTGAAAGGACAGAACTGAGTAAAACAAAAGAATTTGGTGAAGACAGTAGAAGGATGTGTTAATATGTGTCATTTAGGTCACCAGTCGTTTGCCTGCCATTAATAAGAGCTACAAATTTCACCTGCAAATTTTAAGTGAACGTGAATAACAAAGTGGCGTGGAGGCAAAAGGGGCTGCGTCTGTTTGGCTTTGATCCCAGAGAGCTGCCTCCCAGTTAAACGCTTCACGCACCCGTCTCGAAATGTCTCTAATTGTAGATGTCTTAATCAAACTGAGCAAAACATAAAGAATTGTCTCACACTGTGTTTTTGCAAGCAGGGGTTAAGCATGTTTGGGGGGGGGGGATGTGTGGGATGCTGGCTGACGTGGGATAGCCAACATGGAAGCTGCAGTGCCAGGAGTTTGCCCTGTCCATCTGCTGTTCCACTCACCCACCCACCCACTGACATACTAACAGGTGCGTGCACGCGGATACACGTGTGTTTTCTGTGCACACGCTTTCATACTCCACCCCGCTCCACGCTCGGGCCCTGCCCCTGTCCTCACTTAGCCCGGGCAGCAGATGGTGAGGGGTAAGGCTTGTAGCCCCCCCATCCACCCAACTCCAAGCCACCACCAGCCCTATCTCCCCCTGGTTTTTTTTGGGTTTTTTTCTCCCCGCGAATATCACCCCACCCTTCTTTGTGTTGTTGCAGAGCCTGAGTGCTGAAAGGCGAGCCCCAGCGTGTCTTCCCTCCCACCCTCCCACGAATCCTTGGCTGGCTGCCATTGGCGGGACTCAGTCAGGTGTCCTAATGCTTCGGTTAGGGGAGGAAACGCTGGTTAATCTGCCCATCGCGTGCCACTGGCCATAGCGTGGCCTCTTTGTGTCTGGCCCCCCTCTGATCAGTCCCTCCACCCCTTCATCTGTCTTCCCCCCACCACCCAATCTCTTCCAACCCAGTTTCTCCTCCTCAAGACAGTGTCATCCTTCCCAAAACACCAACTCCACTGTCGCTTGAGACTCTTTTCAACTCCATTCCTTGATATTGTCTTGCAACTCGTTGTGGTACGGCCAGCGAATGTTCAGACTTCCTGCTTGGAGCCTTTCGTCAAACCCTTTAAATGTTTTGCTGACTCATCACAGGAACTTTATGCATAATGCAAATGCACAGAAAGTTGTTTCTGTCTCGCAAAACATTTTCAGTTAAAATATGTAACGCCAGCTCTTATTGTGTGCTGCTGTTTGAACTAATCAAAGCCCATTCCCCCAGGTGTATTTTTTTTTAAAACCCAAGATGAACTCCCCATGCAGGTCAGTTGGACTAAGGTTTAAAAAACAAGATGGCTGTTGAAAGAAAGCCATAAGACATCCTGTCGGTAGTTTTCCTCAAACAGGAAATCTTGCACAGTAAGCTCATTCATGAACTGCTTAGATGAGACAAAAATGAACCTTTTTGGTTTATTAGCAAAACACCGTGTGCAGGAAAACTAACGCTGGACATCACCCTGAAACACTGTGACTCAGTCGGAAGATTGGTCATCTGAATATCGGTAGTTTGCAAGGTTGATTCCTTCTCACTAACATAGCTCACATTAACTGGGTACAAATATATGTCAGCAGCATGAGGGAGGATGGGTGACTATGAGTGGTCAGTATGATTTGGAAAACATTCAATTTTGGTATTTCATTTTTTCTGAATCTAGACATTTTAGTGTGTTCTGAGCAACAAGAACTGGATATGAGTCACTCTTTGTTTGAAAATGCTTGCCTCAATTAGCCAAACTTAGGAAAAGGTTGTGTCCAAAAGTTGCTCAATGTTTGTGGCCCCATTTGCTGTAAAATCAATATGGAAGCAAAAAAAAAAAAACATGGCTAATCAAAAATCAACAGCTTGGGTTATACCTGACATTTTAGAAGATTATAATTTGTCTGCATTTTTATTGAAAGGTTTCAAATTAGTAAAATTGTTATCTTTTTTAAATGCCTTTCTACATGAACTGACTGTGCTGGTGGGTTGAATCTGTACCATTCTTGAATTGCACTTGAAGGCCACACAAAAATATTCTGAGGGACAGAAATGGCCCTCTGGCCTCACTTTGAACACTGTTGCAGAACATCCGTGCGCTTTGGGTTTTATTACAGAGTGCAGTTGCCTCACCCATCATTGCGGCTAAACTAAGCGACCCTCTTTGAATATGCAGAGGTTTGCTCCCTGGATGTAACCAGTTTATAAAGCTCCACTTGGCTTGGTTCCCTTGTTTTTATGCTGTTTGCTTAAAAAAAAACAAAAAAAACATTAATAACCATCATGCATTGCACTTTTATGGCATTTAAATATTGATTCTTCTAGGAATTCAAAATTAATTTGGGAACACAGCTTTCAGTTTAGCTTCTCCCTCTGCTTGGAGTACAAGACACAGCAAGCTGAAAATGTCTGAATCCATCTGACTTGACTTGTTTCGTTCTATCTCGAATGACACAAAATGTTTGTCCACTGAGCTTAATTTTTAAATGTTACTCTGTTCTCAATTGCTGCACAGTGTTTAATTTATGTTAAAATTACATACTTCAAATTGACTGGTGCACAAAAGCACAACACACTTTTTTTTTTGTTTTGTTGTTGACAAAAATAGTAAAAACCATGTATCTTTGTCCTCTCACCTTGCAGTTATGTCATTCTGTTTGTTGACCTTTCATATAACATAATAATAATAAATAAATAAAATAAAATAAAAATAAAAAATGTTTGAAAATTTGAGAGGTGCGGACATTTCCATGAGGTTCTGTTTCTGGTGATGGAGGGGCACCTTGAAACCTGCTCTGCTCTGATTAGGATAAATAATCCTCAGATGCTGTTTGGAGGAGACTGATATGGTAGTGCTGTGTAGTTAGAGAGAGGTCATAACCATTTGACCCCTGCTGACCCTCTTTTTGAAGGACCCTCGGTTTGGTCACTGCTCCGCAGCCCAGGCAGAAGTACAGGGTCAAGGTTCAAAGTGTCCTCAGCTGTGCTGTCATGGAAACCACAGCTTTGCCCATTTGATGGTCACTCTTCATTTACAAAAAAACAAACAAACAAACAAAGAAAACCAGTCTAATTTAAATACAGGAGTTCAGGACTGTTTCTGTGGCCAAAGTAAAACTTGCTGAGTTGATTCCATGCTTTTTAAGTAACAGATTAACATGGTTGCAAATTGATGTTTCCCCTCCAGCTTTTTGTATTTTCATTTGCATTTTGCCTAAAGTTTTTACACTGCGAGTGCCGCATTTCAGCATTGGCACCAAAGCAAAGTGTCTGCCATGGTGGTTCACTTCCTGTTTTTGATCAGTGTGCAGGGTTTTCTTGCAATCAGTGCTGCAGCAGGATGGGGGGAGAGAGAGAGGGGGGGGGGGGGGAAAAATCAATACTTTGAATATAATGTGTGGCCAGTGGAATAGGAGAATGATTTATGTAGGGATGGCTCCTCTCTGCATCAGATGGGACATGTGTTTGGTGGTTGAATGAATGAATGAAATGAAGAGAAGGAGGGTGAGTGGCTCAGTGCTGAGGCGTTTCTGCTGCTGTCGGCTGTGCCACCACCCCTCCTTTTTTCCCCCTCATCCCTCCATCACACCATGCTCTCTGACCATCCAGCTTAGCCTTACAGCTCTGCTGTTGCGCCATGTGATCAAAAACCACAATGCACACAAACCTGGACCAGGGGTTTTAGGACCACCAGCCCCCACACCCCAAAAAAACAAAACAAAAAACAAAACAGCACATGTCCCCATCTCCCCACCAGATTACTGAGAGCATGTTACTACGATAACCCAGCGAATGAGGAGGGGGCCAGAGGGGGGGGTCGAGGGATGAAAAGGTAGAGGGAGAGTACGAGAGTAGGAAAGTCCGGTGGACAGACTAAGGGAGAAGCACGAGGCAAAAGGAACAAGAGCACGTCTGAGAGGGAAAGAGGAAGTCTGGAGAAGAGATGGAGAGATGGAAGTGTGGAAGCGGGAAAGAGTGAGGGAAGCGAGAACATAACAAGCGTAGAGAAATGTGTGTGTGTGTTTGCTTATTGCAGTGGCCCCACCTACTCCTCCATCCAGTTAAGGAGGCATAGTCCCGAGGAGGAGGAGGGAGATGGAGGGATCCCCTCCCTCAGCCAGCGACACACACACACACACACCCTCCCTGTGGCTCACACACACACACGCACACACACTCTCTCTATGCTCCATGAGGCAGCAGTCGCTGAGCAGCTCTGGATAGACCACGCGAGGTTCTGCAGGTGTCCCACCCTTCTCTTGAGGCAGGGATGCTCCAGAAGGTAGTGGCTCCTTTCCGTTTCTTTTTACAACATTTTATTCTGAATGAGCACGCTGTACATTTGGCTTCTTTTTGTATCTTCTCTTCTTTATTTTGATGGTAGATTCTTCTCTCGTAGTAAAGCTTTTCCAGCTGATGTGAGGTTGTATGTGCAGTAGTGTGAGGCAGAATGTGTGTTCATACAGTTGTTTACAATCCCTACTGTTAGCTGCAGGTCTGACAACTTCAGCAGAGTGGGCTCCTGTTGGTCCAACTCTGTAATATTTTTATTTTACTACCTTCTGCTGCATTTTAACACACGTTTTTTAAAATTTTTTTATAGAGGTCAGGGCTTTGACTGCTTGTTGCACTATTTAGCCTTGAGTTTAATTTTTTTTGGCACTCTTATGGGTGGAGAAAACAAAGCGCATTATGCACACCATCTATATGCATTGTTATTATGTTTGATTGAAACCTCTCAATCAATTTAAATCCAATAAAGAAACACACCTTAACAGAAAGATTTTTAAAATTTATTCTACAGAAATGAGGGATTCCAAATAGATAGATAGATATTTTTTTTATTCAAATTTGTAAATGAAATAAAAACATTTAAAATATGCACAGCAACATTTTCTATTTTTATGTTTAAGTTGTATGTTTTTTTGGAGAAAAATCTGAACTGGTAAATAATCCTGTGCGTGTGTAAGGCAGAGCACATGTCTCGTATGTAACGTGGTGTACTGGCAGACACCCAGGACAACCATTTCTGCTCAGGATGGAGAGACAGTGAAATACAACTTTCATTTCAAATTATGACTGAGAGTATCCTCTTTAAAACATTTACTTTCTGAATTAAGTTAAATCTTCAGGTCTTGATTAGTGAAAAAAAGCTCAATTTTGAACAGGTTGCAGGCAATTTTATGGGATTTATTTGTAGCCAATACCTTGAAAAATAAAAATTTTGCTCATTTTTTGCAGCTTTTTACCTTGCACACATATAAATCCAAATACTGATACAGTATAACAAAATTTAAAGGAGTTTTAAAAGATTATGCTTTTTTTTAAAAAAAAAACCAAAACAGTGTGTCGCTGTTTGCAGACCTTTTAGAAAAAAACATGTTATCAACATTCTGTTCACTTGTTTTCAAAATCAAATTTTTTGCGGTTAGTATTGACCTATTAATGGTATTACCCACAAAGCGTGTGGCGGGGCCAGGGTCACATCCCACAAGGGTTCGGATGGTCAGCCCCCCTGGCCGCAGAGTGGTCAGAGAGTGACCAATAGGGCCTGAGCTGTGGACATCCTTCCATCTAGCTCCTTTCAAACTAGAGGTCACATGAGTCAAAGGGTAATAAGTTTAACCCCCTCGAGAGGCAAGAAGTCAGAGGTCACAAACAAGGCTGTAGGGAGAAGGTTTGAATCATCGATCAGTGGCACTCCTGGTTATATCTGTGCATATTGATAACGTGCTTCATTCTGCCAATCTCATTTGCTCATTTGCATTGTTTGGTAAGCACCAACAGTAGTAGTTGTTGTTATTATAAGTGTCCAGAAAACAGCTTGGGTATTTTTAAAAGGTCTAGATTATAGTGCAGGTGTGTGCAATGATGGTTTCTTATGCATTTCTGTAAATCTATAGAAATCTTTAGACTTGTTGTGATGCAGGGTATGCACGTTTTGCCTTTGTTGCCTATGATGCAAATATAACTCTGGCAATCAAGTAATTGTTTACTGAGTTCAAAAATGACCATATTTTTTTAACTAATCCAACTTGCTATAATCTGTTTTGTTCTATTGTCTCCTTGTAAGTAAAATAATGTTTAAATAAGCTAACCTGATCTCTCACATTGAGAAGGATATAATTTTTTTGGCTGGTCGTCTGTCTTACAAAAGCACTTATAGCTCCTTGATTTGAATAAGCGCAGGCTTATGTAAAGGGGTGTGGCCTTTTTTGTGCATTTCCCAGTTTTTTTCTTGCAAACCACTGTTACAGTATTTTTTTTATTATCATATCTAAATCTGATTCTGCTAAAAAGACAGTTAAGCACAATTGGGACGGTTTCTTAAATGTAGCCTTTGTGTGACCAAAGTCTAATCTTCCCTGCATTTCTGAAATGGTGGCGTGCTGATGTTTAAGCATCTTCCAGTGGTATCCTCCCTGGTTGATGTTAGTGATGTGTCAGCATTAAGCTTGTCCTGCCTGCTAGGCTGCTGGGGCCTTGGTGGCGACCAGCCCAGTCCAGCCCAGCCTGGCCGAGGGCCAGACCAGACATGTCTTGGCACCGGATGAGGGACGTGACAGGATCAAGGATTGCCAGAAAAGTGCTCCTACAGTATTGTTTAAACATAGGTTAACAAAGTATTGCTGTACATTTGATGTCTTTTTTTTTTTTTGTCTTCATTCAATCTTTTAACAGTGATGGAATAAGGAGAATGGTTGAGAAAGAAGGGGATGCAAAGAGAGATTCAACAAAGCACTCCAGGTCACACTCTACAGCAAGATGCCGCGACTACATGGTACGTCCCTCGGCCAAATTAGCCAACTCTAGCCCTGATCTATTCATTCCTCAACATGCGCGCAGCATTCCATGGATTTAGGTTCATGTATTTGAGGACAAGCACCTTATATAGAATGTGGTGAGCCATTAAATGTGGGAATAGGGGAAGTGTACATGTTGCTCAGTCAGCTATTGTACAGACAGAGACCATCAATCACTAATGTAAGCTGCCTTGCTCTTTTTGCTGGTCCCTCAAGTCTTCTCCCAGATCTGGGATTAGGCAGCACTTTGCCTGCAACACTATGTTTATTTGGGGAGGATTTCTGTGGAAAACTTTGACCACAAATCATGCAAACAGACTTTTGTACATTGATATGCATACATAATAAATGTTAAAGTGTGTGCTTTGAAACATTTTCTTATGATGCCTAATATTGGTAGCTTGCAGTAATTTTAATTTTAAAATACAGATAAGATATATCATTTCAAATTTGTGGGGTGAGCATCCACGGAATATATCTTCTTATTGTAGAAAGCAAACTGTCGGAGTAAACGTACCAAAGTTTCACTGCCAGCTTAACACCATGTTCTCTTAAATGCACCAATCTATTTACTTCACATATTCACTAATCAATATTCCCATCCTGCTTTGTTTAGGGGAGATACGTTTCCTCCCTTAAACTTGTGCTGTGACTTTTGATCATGCAAGAAATTATAAATATTTTTAGTTAATCCAAACAAGGTGTGTTGACTTAGTTACCGCCCCGCATTGAGTGGTTCTGTTTTCTGATGTGCTTTTTTTTATGAGGATAAATATGAATTTTGGGTATTAACTTTAAAATTATTTATGCCGCTAGCAGAATAAAGTATATTAAAAGTAATATTTGAATTTTACCAACCAGTGACTGGAAATATTGTTAATGTTTCCGTCTCCCAGTCAGACTTGAATCTCAATCAGAATTTATGGAACAGAGCTGAAGATGAGGGAGATGGCAAGGAGGTCTTCCAGCCTCAAAGACTTGGAGCTCATCACCAAAGATAAATCGTCAAAGGGGGATATGGGGGTTTGGTTGCTGTAATTGAAATCACTATTTTTTCCCCGCTGATTATTAAGAAGGTCCTAAATAGTTTTCAACAAGCTATTCTTAATTAAAGATGAATAAAAACAGAAATATATATATATATATATATATATATATATATATATACACATACACAAAGTAATGTTGTTTTTCTTATTTATTTATTTATTTTTTATTATTATTATTATTTTTCTTTTTTAGAAAAGTCTTCTGATTCCCTCCCAGAAACAAACGTCTTGGTTGAATAAAAATAATTTTAAATCTATTTTAAAATAAGTTTGGGCTGAAATGAATGCTTTTCGCAATAGTGGTGAACAATTTGGACGAGCACAGATGATAAGCAGCTGGTGGGCTGCTTGTCGTGTTAAGATTAAGCAATCAGCCATTTGGTCAAGGTCTTGTTTATCGAATATAGTTTGACCAGCTGAAAGGTTCACGTTACCCTTATCTCCTGAAAAATAACGGCTGCTGATGCATGTGTGTAGGAGAAAACATGCTGTAAAGCTTTCCATTCATTTTTAATGTCATATTTTAAACACCTTCCCAACTATATAGAGCAGAAAAAGTGTTGGCTTAAATATAGTTTTTATTTCAAATGAATAAATGAAGCTTGTCTTCTGATAGGCTTTCATTGAACTAACGCAGGGGCCTGGTTAGAAATGCTCTTTGCAAAGGTCACTGCTTGTTGTGATGTGGACAATGAGGCAGCCAATAACTGCCTGTGAAACATGAACCTAATTGGAGTGTTATGTCAACGATTTCATACTTTGACATAAAAACGGGCATTAGAGAAAATAGAAAAATCCTCCTTCACACTCTTCATAAACATATAGGATTATAAACTTAATAAAGTGACACAACCAGCGTATAATGGCGAGATTCTGATAAATATCAGGGTTTGATCAGCTGAACGAGATCAAAGTTTTGGTAGAGAAATTTGATCTCAAAATTGTTTCTGCGTCACTGTTCTTTCTGGATCAAAATAGTTTAACGTATTCTATTAAAACATGTGTCAATCCATTGTTGTTAAACATGCAATAATATTAGTGATTCCATTTTACTTTATATCGCAAACTGCGGGTCACATCAGATAATCTGTTCAGCTCCAGTTATAAACTTTTTTTCGGTCCATGTTTTTATGCTTGTTTCTGTTTTTGCTTTTTTGGAGAAACAGAGAAAAAGAAAACATTGCAATGAATTTAGCAATCATTTTTACTTACTTTATCTTTTGTGAATAGCTCAGTGTTACTCAGAATTTATCACCTCACAACATTAAGGAAATTTATCACTAAAATCTTAATATTAAGTATATAAAAGTACTATAGCAGATCCAAATTTCCAAATTCCTTAGGAAACACTGGACAAAAAAAATAAAAACATTTAGATTTATCATTCAGTTGTCATTGGAGTCATGTGTATTAAAGAAAAAAGGGAGATTGACAGAGCCGGCCCAAAGAATAAGCAACCTAAGTTGCTTTAGGCCTATTCACAGGTGGTCATAAAGAGTTCTAGAAAAATCACAAGTAAAAGCAAATAAAAAGACATCCTACACAAGTACAATTTACAAATGTACTGTAAATCTTACTCACTCATTCTACTTGCACTATTACAAGTAGAATGAGACCTCTTCCTGTAATATGGCAAAATAAAACTTGTGATACTTGATATTTGCAATATTAAATAAAAATTGGTGTAGTTAGACTCTAAATATTTTTGTTGATTAACATATTAGCTCTCGACACCTCAGAAGACAAACTAAAAGCTGCGGGGGTGGAGCCATTGCAGTTGTTTCACACGCAAGATAAAAATAATAAAGACAACTAAATTACAAGAAAAAAAAAAGTCTATCAGAACTTAATGGAAACAGTGTATTGCTTCCATTGAGTTCTGCTAGGCTATTTTTAGGCTATTTTTGTTGACTGGCACTTAATTATAATTAAGTGCCAGTCAACAAATATTTAAGCAATGACATACAGCGCTCTGTATGTCATTGAGTCATGTTGAAATGCATTAACTCATGTGATAAAGAACGATTATTGGAAAAACAAACATAAAAGAATCCAAATAACTTTAGAAACTCTAAAGTAAGTGTTAAATTAACATTCTTAAAATTATGGCTCATATATTGACGTTTAAGAAGCTGTTTTATAGTTCACCTTTCTAAAAAGTACAGATAACCAGCAAAAGAAAATAAAACTATCATGAAAATCAATTTGCTTTCCACAAAGAGCAACTCTAATGTGGTAGGTGGCATGTCAGCAAATGATTGTCTTCTATTATAAAAGCATCATGAGTTATAATGTAGGTTATGTTAAATGTCCGTTGGGTAAACTGTTAAACACAAAGGGGATGTAAAATGTACCTTTGTGATGGATGCTAGTTGGAAAATCACATAATCAAATTTTGCTCAGGGCCCCAAACAGCCTGGGACCGGCTCTGGAGGCTGGTGGGACCGAGGGCCGTTCAGCTCCTGCTTAACAAGAAAAGGTGACAAACAGAGGCTGAGTGGGACAGGGACACTCCTCAGACGGTCTTAAATATACTCCCCACTCATTTACATGACACATAAATTCACATTTAAATGGCAGAAAATCGCTCCGGCGGTTGATACTCTGGGAAATATAAAAATATAATTGTCATCAGTTGCGTGTGTATGTGTATGTTGAAGGATACAAGGGGGTAATATAAGATTGAAGAGATGTATTGAGGAATTATGCATCCAATAACTGAGATGAGATGTAAATGTGGTGTGGACAGTGAGTAGGCTGTTTTTTTTTTTTTTCTTTGGGTCGTTCCATGTGAGACTGCAGTGCAGGGGCTAAATGGCAGCCAGACTCATATGCTGTGACTGGCAAGAAAAGGTGGCTGCACTGTACACTGCAGAACTTATAGACCACTCAATAATGTTTGTTTGTTTTTTTTCAATGATGCACCAATAAAGCAGCATCAAATCCTCTAAATTTAGAGAACATTGTAAATAAAAATGTTTAATTTTGGATGTCCCAACCTATTGAGAAAGGATGAAAATCAGCCAATTTTTCTGTGATCAACTCTGATTTGTGATCATCATATACTGAAAAAATTATACTGTGTACCCCATTCAAAACTATTTATAAAAATCATAATTTTTTTGTTGGTAAGTGCACCAAAGCAGTATGCTCTTATTTTAAGTTTAATGCAAATGAAATGAAGGATAGGTGCAGCTGCTTTGATGCATTAATTTTATGAGATTGTTATTCCTTAGTTCTTTTTTATTGAATTCAAAACTTATACTCCTGTCAAGGAACCGGCAGCATATTTTTCTTAAAAAGAACCTTAGCACAGGCCTGTATAAAGTTTGCGCAGTACATCTCGATTTATTATGCCTGAAAAAAGAGATTCTCCGATTAGTTCCCAGGTCTTCTGTGGAAATTACTTGTTAACATTCTGAAGCTGGTATTTCTGATAGAGAAATACCAGGAAGTTTATGCATTCTCCCCCTCTGGAATACTCATATAATTTTTTTTTATCTTATCCCAATTTTGTTCATTTTGATATAAACTCCCTTCAGTTCAGACTGCTGCAGATTAATAAGTTTCTCTACCCCAGATTTTTGTTATTCCTCCATCTCGTCATCATCTTTCCCTCCTTTTCCCCTGCATGTTTTTTTCTGTTTCTACAGAAGGGTTCCCAACGGAAAGGCAGGGGCTAATACACATGTCACATCGGTTCACGCAGATCCCAATTGTTTTTAGCCACCGAGCAGCTCTCAAAGGTCTGCTCCTTGTGTGTGTTTCCCAGCATGTGTTCTTATATGTTAAAGCCATGCACATACTCTCACACAGCTCCTACGGCCTGGCCCACCTTTTCAACCTCACAGTGTGGACGTACAGCAACATTTTCTCTGTTATTTTCTGTCTGGATGTCACCACATGTCACTGGACCATCAACAAACAGTACAATATGGCTCCGCAGGAGGCCTCCTTACAGACATGTTTCATAATTTGAGCTGTTCTGTCTATTGTATCAGCCTCCTTTGATAAATTTACTTCCAACTGATACAATGCGTCATCTTTTTTTTCATTAGCGGAGGACAATTGCTTGTACAGCAAATATCCAGGACTCTAATGAAGTGCTGAAGCAAACACTACAGGGTGACAGGCCATGAGGGACATTTGCTCTTCTTTATTGTAAACGACATCCGATGGACTAAAAAATACCAGGTATATAGTTAGTTACTTATTTACTTGTAGTTTATTATTTGTGGTATCCAGTAAATCTTAAAACACTAACTCAGAATTTACAGATACAGAGATTTGGATCCACATTTAAAAGGCAAAAATTGCTTTGTAAAGTCCTACTTGTTGTGGTCGTGGCAGAAAACAGGAGGAGCCTCCATTCCTGGGATATCACTATCCATTCAGATGAGTTTTTTTTTTTTCCTGGACTGTCTCCTTTCTGAATACTCAGGCTGTTGAGCTCCTTTTATTCAGACTGAACCCCACAGCAGAGCTAGTGAACGCCTTTGAGCAGAGCTGCAGGTGCATAAGGAGAGCAGAAGAGAAAGCATCTTACAGCA
Source organism: Brachyrhaphis roseni (assembly GCA_903066815.1). Classification (NCBI taxonomy): domain Eukaryota; kingdom Metazoa; phylum Chordata; class Actinopteri; order Cyprinodontiformes; family Poeciliidae; genus Brachyrhaphis; species Brachyrhaphis roseni. Next base: position 4,803 of record CAEFZY010023051.1, on the reverse strand, counting down.
AAAAAGTTGGTAACAGCAATTTCAAATTATAAACTCAATTGCAATTTTAGCTAATTTCCATAAATACAGATGTTTTGTTGACAATATTTGCTGTATTTGTAAAAAAAAAAAAAATAACACAAATAGCATCGAAAGAAAAACATTGTTACGCCTTTTTCGCAGCTTTTCAAACTTAAGCCATTTTAAAATTAAATAAAACACAACAATACTGATTGAATATTTTTTATTAGTTAGCAATTCTAAGATCTAACGTCTTAGGGGACAGGTTGGGGTGTGTGTGGGGGGGGCCCTCATGATGTTGGGACAGATGGTATTTAGCTCTAGCTGTGCCGGGCTCAGTGGGACCCGAAGCTTAAGAGGTTAGGCCTGTCAAAACCACTCTGCTCATTCACTGCCTAACAAAGTGTGGACTGTCAGCCTGTTCCGTTTAATAAACTTAAGATTTTTCTTTTGTCAATGCCCGAGCAACACTTTTGCAACTCGATGACCTGAATATCCCGACATTCTTCCAGCTCAGTGGCAGAGGATGCACCTTTTAGGCAGGGACTTCCTAAAGAATATAGAAACATGGTGGTTAAACATGAAAAAAAGGTTATTGGTTTTTGGGCAATTATACTCAAACTTAAGCCAGAGTTGTTTTAGTTGAGACTACATGTCTTCCAGCTATAAAACAACTAATAGAACAAATGAGTACTAGAAATTGTCCGAAAGTTAGTAAATCAATTCATCTTCAACTAATTAGTTTTTTTTTTTTGTTGTTGAACTGGTTATGTATTATACTTTTAATTTGATGTCCCTTAAACTTCATGACGTTCAGTTGACATGGTTAATTGTGAAAGCTTAAACTTCACCACAAGAGGGAGACATACAGTAACGTGCAGAATAATTTGTCAACACAACTTCACTGCAAAATCTAAACACAGTGAGGCTGAAACACAGTAATTATTTAAATGTGCTTCTTAATTGTTGTGTAATTAATAAGTATAATAATAACCATTTGGTGTTCTTCTCAATCTTTCTATTTATTCCAGTGCTTGGTAAAGTCAGAGGCTGAAAGCTGGTCAGTGGATGAGCTGCGCGGGATGCCTGGGTGACATCTGACCTCTGACTGGGCGTGCAGGTTGACCCTTGAGGACAAGGTCCGACAATGCGAGGCACGTGCCGTGGCCTAATCTCCTTGGTAACGTAAGACCTTTCAGGGAACGGTGGGGAGCAGGGTCAGGGTTGTCTTTATGTTGATTGTTGTAAGACATCTGCTGTCGATTGACTCGCTGAATGTATGACGCCCCCAGTGCAAAACGGCTTTTATACAACAGCCAGGGCCCAGGCAAGGAAGCTAAAGGCTAACTGAGTAATCTCTGCAGGCAACTGTGATGATGCATCTTGTTCTCACAATCACCTGGAGAGATTCTGCAGTTTGCCTTGCTCTCGGTTTTCCAGAGTTTTTTTTTTTTTCTTTTTCTTTTTTTATCTGACAGTTCATTTATAAGATTAGAGAAACACATTGCTATCTAAACTGACTAAATATGTGATTCTGTGATTTTAAAAAAAAAGTGGTTTTGTTTTCTACCTTAATAAAGGAGTCTTTTAAAATATCTTCATCTCTGATTCTTAAAAGTCAAAACATTTGATGACTAGTCAAAAGAAGAACAGAGGGATTAACATTGAGTTGCGGTGCAGAATGAGGGCCAACAGGTGCAGCCCACCTGCAGGACAATGTGTTTCACATTCTTTGATGCTATACATGAGAAAGCTTTTATGCACAACATATTACTCCTCTGATTCTTTCTAATCATTAACATTATGCAAGTATTTTTTATTTTTTTTATTTTATCACCACAGCCCCTGCGCCCCCACACACCCACTCCAAATTCCCCACCCCACTGTCTCATCTCGTTCTCCACCATGTTCTGCTGTGTTTTGGTGAAATCTCAGCTGGCAACTGTGAGTCGTTCACTAGCTGCTCTCACAATGGCCTCTGGGATTATGCTAAACGCAGCGCCTCGGCTGCTCCCCCGCATCGACCGGCATCGACGACGCCCTTTGGAGCGCACAGGAAAGGAGACGGAGGGCTCTCAATGAAGATGTCACTGCAATTACACAAGCGTGTGTCATAGACACCCTGTGTGTCTGCTCTTCCTCCTCTTAACACCCCCCCACCTCTCTGCTTCTCCTCTTTTTTTGAAAAAAAAAAGTCTTTTCGATACTCTTTTGAAGTGCAGCCTCATCTTTTGCAGGTCTCTCATAATACAGGCCCATTTTGAATTTGCATGAATTCACCATCCAGATGCTTCTGCTGCCATGTTGCCTTATGATGATGTGCACTGTACAGGAGCAGCTATTGTATTATTGCACCGTCAAAAGAATAATGACGCCTTGATTGTCCTCAGTGCAAGTTAGAAGGTTCCAGAGGTATCCAAATGTGTTAATTTCTGTTCTTTTTATTTCAGTTTTATGATGTTGTCACAAAGGAGGAGCTTTCTGATGTGGATGGTACTGCATCAGGAACTGATTGGCTGATGCTTCACTGCCAACAGTACCTGATGCATTGCCTTCAGCATCGAAAGAAACATCACATGACTCCAGCTGCTTTTGATCAAACTTACTCACAGGTTTTCTACAGTAACAAACTTTGATGATATTCTTTGCGTTTCATGATTGAAAATAAATATTTGTGCATGCATACATTAGTCAAACCTCTGAATTCTAATGTCTGGCTGGAATGGTTATGAACATTTTCCAATTTATAGGAATGATATATGTAAATCTGTGTTTGTGTTCTCTGGTGTATAATATTTTCGCTCCTCAAGTCTAAACATTGTGCCTTCAGGACACACTGTAATAATTTTTGTACACTTGGTATTTCACTGAACGTTAGACCCAAACCTTAGACTTTGTTATTTTAACAATAATAGGAACATGTGGCCCCTTGCAAAACTTGCTTCTTGAACCGTTTCACATTTTGTCAGCCTATAGCCATAGTTTCCTTTGTATTTGGTAAATTTATTCAACATGCTCTTTCATGTTTGCTGTGTCTCCATAAACTGTTTTCTTTTATTTTTGTAACTTTATATCAGACTTTTTGTTGGCTTAATTTTATTAATGGCTTTCGTTATTTTCACTTTTACATAATTGTGAGATCTGTGGAGTACACAGCTAATAGATATATAGCCATCAGAATCTCCAACCTGGGCAAATTTGGAAGAAATTATTGTTTCTCTTCCAAGCTACCATCTGCTTCCCACCTGCTTTTCTGATTAAACCTCGTCTTGCCTGCCAGTTCAGGTGGATAGTGATGTCTCAACAAGTTGACGGTTGTGTTTACCTATTTCCATTTTTGCATGACAGACTTATTAAATTGCACATCCTTTTTCTTCTACTTAACATTTATCCACTACTTTTTGTTAGCTTGTCACATAAAATTTCAGTAAAGTGCATTAAATTTATTGTTTTAATATGGAAATGTCATAACCTTTGTGACACACTAACCTGAATGTAAATATATCTCATTGCTATCTGAGGAATCATATTCCTCTCTCATTCGGATTAGACACCTGGATGCTTTTAGGCCACACCTCAGTACTCAATGACTCACTGTACATTTAGATTGACCTTTAATAATTTGAGAATAACTATAAGTTGCATGAGGAGAAGTTCTCACGCTCAAGTATGTATAAACACCCATGCCGGGGCTCATTTCTGTCTAAAATAGTTCTGGTGACGAATATCAGAAGGAGGAAGGTTCTCTCATCTCCTTATCAGTGTTGGATACTATCATTTTTGCCTCGATATGCATTTGATTAATTCTGCGGTTTGTCCCTTTGTTGTAGCATGTTTAATCACTTGCCAAGTTAAATAAATGTTCATCAAAAAGTAAAAGGTCTTTCATTGTAGTTTTTTTTTTTGTTGTTTCCACATTTCCTTGCACTGACATGTTTCTAAATATCCTGAATGCTGAAGTTCATAATTAAAACTCCCATATCAAGGCTTCATGAAGAATCTACCTACCATCTTCTTGTACACACCCTCTGAGAAGGCAGAAGGTCAGCATGCATGGAGGAAGTGCCAAGTGTCTTTCAATCTACTTATATCAGCAAGCTGCTGGCGCGCGGAAACGCGCAATCACTCGCTGTCTCTTCGTCCCTGAGAGTAGTCCAAAGGAGCCATGCCAATTCCAACAGATGTTCCTTAAGCGCAGGCATCTTGTAAACACCATGAAATGGTTTTGGAGGTTAATGTAATGGTTGCTGACAGAGATCTTCGACACAAGATTTGATTATACCACCTGCTGCTCACACATAGCCGATAGCGCAGAATTTATAAAAGCTTCACTACTGAGTTCACAGGGTGACAAAAGACTTACACAAAGCTAAAAGAGCTGGATTTTAATGGTCTGACTGAAGAGATTATATGAGGTATGACGTGTTCAACTTTAATTATTTGAAAAGTCACTAGAATACTACATAAAAATCAAAAACCTAATTTATTCAACACTTAAAAAAGAGAATTAGTTAATCCAATTTAAATAAAATGCTCCAGATTGTAACAAGTAATTCATGTAAGCCCATCCAGGGTAATGTATTACGTTTTCAAGTTGCACAAACTTAATAAATTACCTTGAATAAACTTCATTCAATTTTCTCTTACCATTAAAGCAACTTTTTTAAGTTGGATCAACTGTTCTCTTCTATTTTGAGTAAAAATCAGAAGTTAAATTTATCCTATATTTAGTGGTATATTTTAAGCATTTCTGCTTTTATATATAGTATATATATATATATATATATATATATATATATATAT